>MDKI01144044.1:0-25863 GCA_005239505.1 Nicotiana paniculata | reverse complement strand
TCTTTTTAAGTCTAAAAGTAAGTTGGTTAGTATATATATATATATATATATATATATATATATTTAAAAAAAATAACCCCCAACTTCTCCACTTCACCCATGCCTTACCCCACCTCTCACCTATCCCCCACATCACACACCCATGATCTTCCCCACATCCCCACTCTTCATCTCCATGAACATTTAGTTAGGAATATAGGATTTCTATATAAATATTAAGAGCAAATATTGAAAAAGGGGGAACCGAAATTCAAAAGCTAAAAACGGCAGCAGCACCTCACCCCTCTCGATCTGGTTCTTGAAGAGAACACTACCATCATCTTTTCTGGAAAAAATCCTCAAGGTGGAGGATAAATTAACTCCCTCCAATCTAACAACCTAAAAACATACCCTTTAGCACAATTGAAGTCCACTGTCGTCTCAACTTCTTCACCCCAACCATAGAAACCAACAGCCGCTCACCCCCTCCCTGAAGCTAGTAGAAGAGACTCCTCTTGTTCATCCATGTTCCGCCAGCAAATCCGCCTACTCGTTGGAAATCAAACCAGCTACTCTTGAATCGCAAAAAGGAAAAGGAAACAGCCAACTAAAAGAAAAAAAGAAACTATTCATTTTCATTCGGCTACAAAAAATGGATTTTGTTTGAGGTGGGTATGGAAATCGATTGAAGTGTGGTTTCCGTTCTTGATTACGATTGTTCGTGCGTTTTTTTTCCAGTCCAATTGTCGGAGTCGGAACTGCTGTACCTCTTGATTTTTCTAAAGATTTTGATTTACCAGGTTCATTCTTACCTTAGCATTCTTCATTTTGTTTAAGTAATGTGAATCTACCATCTGATTTGTGTGCTCAATTTCGTTTGTTAAGTATTCTGTCCATGAATGAATTTGAGCGTGAAAAAAATGAGTGACACAATTCTTTGTTGTGCTTGAATCTTGAAGTTGTGCTTTGGTGAAAAATTGATTAAGTTTTAATAAGATCATCATGTATTCAGTTGTTTTGCTTAATAATCCCATGTGATGGGTTTCATTTAATTGCCTTATTGTGTTATTGAATCAACGAATCGCCTTAATGTTCTGTTGGGACAATTTAGTAAGTATTGGAGTGGTTAATGTATAGTTACTTTGCTGTTGAATATGAAATTATTTGAATAATGTATGTCGGGATCCATGGATTGGGATTGAAAGGGAATGGAATTGAAATTCGAGTGATACAGGTTCGCCACTTTATTTTATTTAATCGCTAGTACCATGTTTAGGCCGTCAACACAGGGGTAGGCAAACTTTAGGATTTTCGACGTACACGTTGCATAGTTATGGGTTCAGGAGTTAAGACCTAAGTACGCGTTCACACGACTTTGAAGTTTTTCTTAAATATTTAAGCGTAATAAAATGTGTACACGTACGCGTGACATGATTAAAGCACCTATTTTCAGAATAAAACCAAGTACGCATTCACGCGACTTTCGCCAAGTTTTTCTTAAATAATTATACCTGACAAATCGTGTACACGTACGCGTGACATGATTTAAGCACGGATTTTCGAAATAAAACCAAGGTACACGTTCGCGTGACTTTGGTCTAATAATTTTAATTTTAAGGGCTCTTAATTATGTACACGTACGCGTGACATGGTTTTTAGCACATTAAATAAAATGAGTACAGGTACGCGTGACGCATCTCAGGATAATTTCTTAAAAGCGGTAAAAGGTAAAAATATATATAGGTCCTAAAAATGAGTAATTAAACAATTTAAGCCAGGTAGGATTAAAGCGACCGTGCTAGAACCACGGAACTCGGGAGTGCCTAACACCTTCTCCCGAGTTAACAGAATTCCTTACCCAGTCTTCTGGTTTCGCAGACTTTAACACGGAGTCAAAATTGCCTCGATTTGGGATATTAAAAATAAATGGTGTCTCGGAACACCGTAAAAAATCCGGATGGCGACTCTAAAAGTTAAATAAATAATTCCAAATTTGATTATTTCACTTAAATTGAAAAAAACTCCCTAATCCCACCCTTACCGGTGAAAAAGTAGGTGTAGCACAATCAATTAAGGATCAATCAATCAAATCACAGGATCAATTCCCATAAGGGAGTCCGGAATAGACCTCTTAATTTGGGGGGTAATTAATTAACGGTTATAACAGGAGGTTAAATTAAGGCAAAGAATCCAAAAATATGCCATATAAAGAGCCAGTAAAATCCTCAAACTGTACTGATAATTAATTAAGGCAAGTATAATCAATCAAGATCACAAATAAAGAAACAAATAAAAATCCCAGCAAATACGAATTTTAACAGGACAATCATTCGAATCCCTAATAGGAATCAATCAGTAGAAATCTCAAAGAATACTGATTTTAACAAGAAAGATTGTTCAAATCCCTAATAGAAATTAATCAAGTAAAAACCTCACAGAAATACCGGATTTAATAAGAAAAGTTGGTTTGAATCATCAATAGAGATCAATTAGGGCAAAAAATTCCAAAGAATACTGGATTTAACAGGGAAAATATTTAAGTCCCACAAAATGGAATAAATTAATACGACTGGTTCACACACATAACCAAAATATTGAAACAAAATTGAAGAAATCGGTATATCACACAGAATCGTCTAGGGTTTGAGTACACATGTAAAAATTAGTCAAGATAGTGAAGAAACAATTAATTAAACACTGAGAAGTTAGAAAAATCTTTGAAGAAAAGTCTGGGATGAACCGTAGTTTTAGAAAGAGTGACTAAAATCGAAATAGTTAATGAAAACAAGAGATCTTTAAAGAAAAACACCTAATAATACTCGAATCACGTCAGATCTATAAAGATGTGAGAACAATTGAACAGTAGTGAAACTAGGGTTTTCAGAAAATAACATAGATGAAGAGAATCAGTCAAAAACCCATGGATTCATGCTAAAAGCAAGAGGAAGTCCATACTCACAAACGAAAGTGGCCTGAGACAGGCCAGTAGAAAACTTTTAGGCAAGAACAAGGTTAAATTTCCACTAGATTCTTCTAAGGACTCATAAAATCAAAGAGCCAGGGAGTATAGGAGACCAGTAGTGGCCGAGAATGCACGAGACACCATAGAAGGGAAGTTCTCGCCGGTGACGGTGATTAAGGTTAGGGTGAGTTGAGAGAGAATTGGAAGGGTGAGGGAACGAGTGACGGCGAAAATAAAAGAATAAAGGGGGTTAGGGTTTGGGTGTTGAATTAAAAAGGCAAGTAATGTTGTGGACCGTTGATCTAAAGGATCAACGACCACGATTAAACGGGGTTATTGGGTCGGGCAGGTATAGATTGGGCTTAGGGGTGAATTGGGCTGGTGTATTAAGGGGTTTGGGCTGCTGTATAGTGGCAAGGTCCGAGAAATTAAAGGAATTAAGAGGCTATTTTTTAAAATACCCAATTAGTTGTCAAAAGTTATTTATAAGAAATAATTAACGGATTATAAAAATTAATTTTCATGCACAAAAATGTTTTAGAACAATTACTCAATATTTTAAAAATATGACAAGCTATTTTCTGGTAAAAATAATGTAATAATGCATACATGGGCTATAATTATAAAGTTATTGCAATTACAACAACAACAACATACCCAGTAAAATCTCACTAGTGGGGTCTGGGGAGTGTAGAGTGTACGCAGACCTTACCCCTACCCCAAAAAGGGTAGAGAGGTTGTTTCCAGGAGACTCTCGGCTCAACAAGAGAGACTATAATAATAGAAAGGAAATAAAAGAAAAGGCATGTAACAATAAAAGATGCGAGAAAAAATAACAACACGAATAAGGGAAAGGACAATAACACAAAACTATGCAACCAACCATGTGGACACACCATAGACCGCTAACAAGCTTAAACAAAACTCTATCAGACTACCCGGTACAACGAGGGAAGAACTCTCGACGATTCCCTAGCCTACCACCCTAATGCTCGACCTTCACATGTTCCTATTAAGAGCCATGCCCTCGAAAATTTGAGTGTGGCCCAAAAATGTTATTGCAATTGTAACCAAAAAATGTGAGTGGCCATTTGTGAAATAATTTAAGCTTAGTATAAATATAAATAGTAAAATTAAGCCATGAAATTGTTATAAAGTCGTTTGTAATGCAATTTGTAATTATTTATATAATAAAATACTGGGATAAATTAATTAAAAATGTAGAAATTATGGAAAAATATCAATTGATGCTAATGCATAGTTTTGAAGGTATATATGCATTTGAAAAAATATTATAGGAAAAAATTGAGTATCAATAATATTTAGCTAGAATTTACTATTCACCTTTCTTATTTTTTAATTAATTTAGCAAAAAGTTTCATACTTTTTGGTCAAACAGATTCAAAGTGACCTCTTTTTGCCTAAAGGATACGTCTGTTGGCTCAGGGCTATTGTCTGTTGCGACAGTTGGTTGTCTTTTGAAGGTTGCAGTGAGGCAAGTGCTGCATCACTTAAATGAAAAATAACACTGTCAAAATTTGTTGCTATATTAAGTTATGAAATTATTTGCAAGGGTTTGTTGAAAATCCATTCCAAGTATTTTGGAATCCACTTAAAGCCACTTGGCAGTTGTCACTTTGAATAATACTCTTCTCCCTTTAAAGAGAGAATCTTTTTTTTCTTGACGAGGCCACCGTTTTTGGAATAGCCAATTTTTTAACTCATTTTTCTTATCTTTCTATGCCTTTTATGTTGTGGTTATATTTAACCGCATATTCAAAGACCAGCAAGAAACTTATGTGGCCTCGAAGTTTGGTCTTACTGGTTGGATACTAAGTGTATCTGTGTTTGGCTTTGAACTCACAAATACAAAGACATCAGGTTACTGCCATTCTTATATTTAGTATCATTATGGCATGTCTAATGATTATGTTATTAGAAAGACACAAGGAAAAAAGAGAATCAAAGTATGGCTTACGTGTTAAATGAGGATGTTGAAACCAAGATCATCTATCATAGCTTGGGAAAACGACGCCACAAAGCACAGGGAAGCCATCCTGAAGTCGTTTCCCTTTGTTTCTTGGTCAATCACCAGCCGAAGGCGGCAGTTGTATCTACTGAAATAATATAGTCAACTTCTAATAAAGAAATGGCACCATAAAACACTTGTAAACTCTGTAATTGCATTTCTTGCGGAAAAAGATGACTGGTCTTTCTAATCATTGACCTCGTTGTGGTATTAACTTGGCAGAATACATCTACAGTCCCTTGAAGTTGTTTTCACTTTTCACTTAGATACTTTATTTCAAGTTTATTTTATTTAAACACTTTAACGAAGTCTTTATTGTATCATTTAGACACAAAATTTATAGGCAGCCAAACACAAAAGACGTGTGTAATTCACACGCCAAAGTGACAAATAAAGAGAGGACACGTGAATTTATCTTATAAAAATTAAAAATAATTTTGAAATAAAATAAAATATAGTAAAAACAAGAACCCCACCCCACACATCATCATCTTCCCCAACACACTAATCCTCAACCATGTCTGCTCCATCTTTGAAATTTCACCAGCTTCCACCTTGAACAAATTTTGTTCCATCAAAATTCTATCCAATGTCATTCCCAAAAGTTTGCAAAAGCTCAGACAATTTAATCGTCTCAAATGCCATGAATCTCCCACAAAAAGTCCGGCAAACATAATAAACGCACATGGAGGCTCCGCCCGTTATGGACCAAATTTTGCCATAAGTGAATCAATTAGTGAATTATTTTTGCTCAGTTCTTTTTTATTAAGGCTATATTCTTTCGAGGCCAATCTATATTGGGTAGTGGTGGAAGTGGAGCATGGTAAATTAAGATCTGGTTGTAATTTTTTTCTCCAAATTTTAAGAATACATATAGATAGCTGTCAGATTTGAAGAACCATACTTTTTTTTTGAAGTACTAAACAAACATGGGGAATTTTGGTTTTGGGGAAGAAAGCCACCCAGACACTCGATAGGGATTCTGAATGAAGAAAAAAGAAGCATGGGAAATTTTGATGAGCCCAAATTATGTTGGGAAGAAAAGAGAAGTTGGCCGGAATTTTTTTCGGCAAAAGCTGTACATTTCCGGCATGAAATATGTGTGTTTGTTTTTTGGATGTCTCTACGCGCTTGAAAAATGTGAGAAACACTTTCTTTTCCGTGTCAGCATATTGTGTTTAAATGACACAGTAAAGGCCTCGTTAAAGTGTTCAAATGAAACAAACTTGAGATAAATTTTCTAAGTGAAAAGTGAGGACAACTGTAAGGGGTTGGTGATGTATTCTCCCTATTAACTTCATCATAAAGTGATAACTATACATGGTATGCATTATTTACTCTACTTGGTTTTCTACCCCATGTGATTTATGAAAGTTAGTTTCTACCAACGATAGGGTAGATGCTTATTATAATTTCATATTACAAATCAAGAATACTATGCAAGTTGTAACTTTGTTAATGTTCTTACTTGTAACTCCTACTTAGCTTACTTAGAAGCAGTGTGTATGAAACTCTTGTAAATCATAAACCTCTGTGTTTGTATCTTGGCTAGAGTTAGTCAAGTTGTGAAGTCTTTGTAATAGAGGTATTATAAAGTGGCTTGTAATAGGTGTATTACAAGTTAGTGAGGGATTAAGAAATTAATTCCTAGGTTACAATAGGTCGTAATCTAAACGTTTTCTCAGAAATGAAGTTGAAATCCTACAAAGGTAGGTCGTGGTTTTTTATCCCGTTGATCTGGAAATTTTCCATGTAAAAACTCTCAGTGTTATTTATATTTTGATGTGTATGTATGTAATCTGTGGAAACTGATAGAGACTCCTGGTTCTCTATATAGTTTGGTGGACCCTCGAATTCTATAAATTGGTATAAGAGCAGGTTCTTGCTATCAGGCTAACAACTAGAAAGGATCCTCATGGTTGCTCCACCAAACTTTGAAGAAGGCCAGTCTACCTACAGGCCACCGAGGTTCAATGACCAGTACTATGGATGGTGGAAGACTAGGATGCACGACTTCATCATGGCTGAAGATTCTGAGCTATGGGATGCCATCTGTGATGGACCTTTTGTTTCTACCAAGAATCTTGGAGACCCAGTTGTAGCTATTCCCAAGACTAGGAAGGAATTCAATGACGATGATCGAAAGTCCATAGAAAAGAATTTTCGTGCAAAGAAAATTCTTGTTTTTGGCATTGGTCCTAATGAATATAACAAGATATCGGCATGCCAATCAACAAAAGAAATCTAGGAAGCTTTGCAGACACCTCATGAGGGAACAACACAAGTGAAGCAATCCAAGATCGACATGCTCACAACTGAATATGATCTCTTCAAGATGAAAAATGATGAATCCATACAAGTTATGCACACTCGATTCACCTTCATCATCAATGAACTTTACTCTCTTGGTGAAATTAATCCAAGAAACAAGATTGTTAGAAAAATACTTAGTGTACTGTCCAGTTCTTGGGAAAGCAAAGTAAACGCCATTACAGAGGCGAAGGACTTGCAGACACTAACCATAGATGAACTTGTTGGAAACTTGAAAACTTATGAAATGAAGAAGAATAAGAAGAAGAATAAGAAGAAGGACAATGAAAAAAAAACATCCCAAAAGAGAGAAGAACCTTCCTTAAGATGGACAACAATGACTCGAGTGGTGAAGATGGTGATGTGGCATACTTGACAAGAAGATTCCAAAAATGGTTCGCAGGAATGGAGGCATTCAAAAAGGGACAGTTCTAGCAAGCCAAAAAATTATGACTTCTATCATAAATGTGGCAAGCCAAGAGGAACCTGGCTCCTAATAAATGCTTAAAGAGAAAGAATGTTGCTGACAATGTTGTAAAGTAAGCTCTTGCTGCATGGGGAGACTCCTCTAGCGAGTTTGAATAAGAAAATAATCATGGTGATAGTTCAATGATGGCGGTGGAAAGTGAAGCAAATGAGTATGACTCAATCTTTCTTTGATGGCTCAATCTGATGACGATGAAGATGACAACGATGATGAGCTAAATTTTCTAGATGTTCAGAGAAATCTGAAATCTTATTCTCCAAAAATTCATGTCTTTAGCAAATGTGTTAACTGATTCTTATCATAGTCTTATAAATGATAAAGATGCATTAACTATGGAATTAGGAGAAGCAAAACGGACCAGAGATGACTTAGTAGTCGTTGTAGTTGATTTAAAAGAAACAATTGAGAATCTGGAGAAATAGAAGGATGCCTTAGATGAAAAAATTGCAAGCATAGAACATTAAAGAGATGATCTAATGGTTGTTGTGGTAGACTTAAAATAAACCATTGAGTGTGTAATTAAGGAAAAATAAGTCTTAACTGAGAGAGTAGCTAACATTGAGCACGAGAGAGATGACCTATTAGTGGTGGTAGTAGACTTGAAGGAGACAATTGAGGAACTTAAAATGGAGAGTAGGCCTGGAAATTCTCAAAAGGGAAAGGAAGTTGCAAGTGAGGCATATATTAAGCTTGTAAGTGAGTTAAATTCAGTGAAGTCCAGCCTGTGTGCCGATCTTGAGAAAAACAAACAACTTCAGGAAGAACTATGAAGAGTGAAGAGTGATCTTGAAAAATCACTCAAGTCGACCTGGTCCTCTGGTGCTACTACTACCATGTACATTAATAATGGGGGGAACAGACAGGGAATTGGGTTTCAAAGGTAGAAGATTCCTTACAACCCTTATAGCAAGTATATTATTGTACCCGATAATTGGCTTTATACCTACTATGGTCACAATGGGCACCTCAAGAAAAACTACAAGGCCGGGGTTAAGTCTCAACAGAAAAATAAAGTTTTTTAAAAGTAACTACTGCTAGAGAACCTGGTCCCACACATAGAAAACGCATGATGCCTGCCTAGACTAAAATAACACTCATTCATCAGTTTCCTCACTATAAGGAACCCAAACTTGTTTCGACTCCTAAATCTAACCCTTGATTTCCTTGTGAAGGGAGAACTGAAGGGGAGCATCCAACAATGGTACATGGATAGTGGCTGCTCAAAACACATGATTGGAAACACAATCGATTTCCTTTCACTGAAGGCCCTGCAAGGAGGGAGTGTATCCTTTGGAAATGGAAAAAAGGGATACATTTTGGGAGTTGGAAGGATTGGGAAGTCACTCACTCACTCAATTGAGAACATGTACTATGTCAATGGCTTGAAGTATAGTCTGTTGATTGTCTCTTAGATATGTGACAAGGGAAACAAAGTGGAATTCTTGTCAAAAATTTGCACAGTCACAAATCTTGTGACTTGTGAGGTGGTGCTAGTGTCCAAGAGATAGAAGAACATTTATGCTGCTGATTTTGAGTCCCTGCAAAATGGTGATCTAATTTTTTTAAGAGCTATTGATTACGATGCTGAATTATGGCACAGAAGGCTGGGACATGCAAGCTTTTCATTACTGAACAAACTTGTCCAGAATGACCTGGTTCGTGGTTTGCCCAAGTCAAGCTTTAAGGAACACAAAGTGTGCGATGCTTGTGCAAAAGGAAAGTATGTCAGATCTTCATTCAAGCCCAGAAAGTAAGTCAGCACCTCAAGGCCACTTGATCTTCTTCATATGGATCTGTGGACCTATGAGGGTGCCAAGCAGAGGAGGAAAAAGATATATCTTTGTGATAGTGGATGACTACTCCAGATTCACTTGGACCCTGTTCCTCATAACTAAGGATGAGACTTTTCAAGTATTTGTTTCCTTTGTCAAGAAGATCCACGTGATAATAGGAACAAATGTGGATTGCATCAGATCAGACCATGGGACAGAGTTTGATAATGCCAGATTTGATGAATTATGTGTTGAAAATGGCATTACTCATAACTTTTCAGCTCCAAGAACACCACATCAAAATGGTGTTATGGAAAGGAAGAACAGGACTCTTGAAGACATGGAAAGGACAATGCTAATTGACAGTTGAATTGCAAAATATTTCTGGGCAGAAGCAGTAAACACTGCATGCTACTTGATAACCAGGTGCATGATCAGGTCCCTTCTAAACAAAACACCTTATGAGTTGTTGAATGGAAGAAAGCCCAAATTGACTCATTTGAGGACATTTGGTTGCAAATTTTGAGAACAATGGCAAGGAACAACTTGGAAAATTTGATGCCAAAAGTGATGAAGGAATCTTCCTGGGATACTTGTCCCAAATCAAAGCTTACAAAGTATACAACAAAAGAATTCAATGTGTTGAGGAGAGTGTACATGTGATCTTTGATGAATCTCACCTCTCTTATGATAAGGAAGGGAATGCTGATCAAGATGGAGAACCTTTATCGGTTCCAGGTGAAGTTATTGACATGGAAAATGGAAAGGCATACATGATGATCCATGTCAAGGAATCCAGTGAAGATGATACAACTACATCTCCATCCACTGGAGAGGAACCTGGTCCCTCAATCACAACAGCTGAAGCTGAAAATAGAGTTGTTGATGCAGTCCAAGGGACTCCACTTGCTGAAGTAAGAAGCGGCCAAGAACCTCAGTTAGATATACCTGGTTTCTCTACCAATGAGATTCAGGTACCAAATTGGAAGCGCAAAATCTCACATCCTCTTGACAGCATAATCACCCCTCTTGACTCAGGAGTTCAAACCAGATCAAAAGCCAAAAATTCAATTGCCTTCTCAGCCTTTCTTTCCCAAATAGAACCCATAAATATCAAAGAAGCACTGAAAGATGCAGACTGGATCACATCCATGCAAGAAGAGCAGCATCAATATGAGAGAAACAAAGTATGGCACCTGGTTCGTTGACCTGCAGATCGAACTATCATAGGGACAGGTGGGTATTCAGGAACAAAACTTGATGAGTTTGGAAATACAACAAGAAACAATGCAAGGGTTGTAGCTCAAGGCTACAATCAGGAAGAAGGATTGATTATAATGAAACATTTGTTCCAGTTGCTCGAATGGAAGCTATCAGAATTCTTATTGCTTTGCATCTCATATGGAATTCACACTGTTCCAAATGGATGTCAAAAGTGCATTTATGAATGGTTTTCTAAAAGAAGAAGTCTATGTCAAGCAGCCCCCGGGATTTGAGTGTCACGAGCATCCTGAGCATGTGTTCAAACTACACAAGGCATTGTAAGGGTTAAAGCAGACTCCTCGAGCTTGGTATGAAAGGTTATCAAATTTTCTTCTAGGAAATGATTTTACAAGAGGAAAAATTGACAACACCCTTTTTCTGAAGAAACGAGGGAGGAACCTGCACATTGTTCAAGTATATGTTGATGATATCATTTTTGGAGCCACAACTCACACTCTTTGTGAAGAGTTTTCAAAACTCATGAGGAGTCAGTTTGAGATGAGTATGATGGGAGAATTAAATTTCTTCATGGGACTTCAAGTAAAGACATCTCAAAAGGGAACATAGATAAGTCAGCATAAGCATATCAGGGAGCTGCTGAAAAGGTTTGACATGGAAGCATCAAAGGTTATTGACACTCATATTGGAACAACTACTCGTCTAGACATGGATGAATCTGGTTCCCCTGTAAATCAAACCATGTATACACGGATCATAGGGTCACTGTTATATCTCGCTGCAAGAAGACCAGACATTGTGTTCAGAGAGGGTCTTTGTGCAAGGTTTCAATCTAATCCTAAGGAATCTCATCTGAAGGATGCTAAGAGAATATTGAGATACCTCAAAGGGACGCAGAACCTAGTTCTCTACTATCCCTCAAGTGACAACTTTGATCTTATTAGGTATGTTGATGCTGATTATGCAGGATATCTGCTGGACAGGAAAAACACATCTGGAATGGCACATTTTCTGGGTTCCTGTCTTATTTCATGGGGTACAAGGAAGCAAAACTCAGTGGCACTCTCAACTGCTGAAGTAGAATATGTAGAAGTTACTTCTTTCTATGCTCAATTGCTATGGATCAAACATCAGTTGGAAGACTTTGGAGTGTACTCATATTGTGTGCCTCTTTTGTGTGATAATACAAGTGCACTCAACATGGTCAAAAATACAGTCCAACATTAGAGTACCAAGCACATTGATGTACGTCATCACTTCCTAAGGGACAATGTTGAAAAGGGGCTCATCTGTATGATGTTTTGCAGCACTGAATATCAGATTGCAGACATCTTCACCAAAGCTCTAAGTAGAGAACATTTTGAAAGAAATCGCCAGGCACTGGGTTGATAAAACCCAATTGGGGACCTGGTCCCCCAATGATTGGCTATGGAATAAACGAACAGCTAAATTAGCTAAAGTGTTTTCTGGCAAAGTGTAACTCATTCCTATACGGTTACAGGTAGACACGCATGATGATCACAAACAGCTGATGCAATGCATGCTGGTAAAAGGGGTTAAGCTTACACTTGCAAGACCTGTCGGGGAACCTGGTTATCCTGACACAGGTTAGTAGCTTCTTTATTCTCTCATACACAATTTAGAATGGATAAAACCAATTTCACGTCATCAGTGTGTAAGTTTTTTTTGCATCTTTTCGACCAAACGTCTCACCTGCTGTTGAACAACCCGACTCCCAAAATAAAACTGCCGCCCTTTCCTAACCGGTTCCTCATCACTCATAAATATATCTATCGATGTCACAACCCCTCACTTCGAGATTTAAATTTTCACTCCCCCTTCTCTCTTCTCAAACAACTAATCCTTCCAGTAAACTTCACCATGTTTGAGAATCAAGAAAATTCTGGTGTTCTCAACAATACTCTCATCAAGTCCACACCAGTTGAAACTCTAATGGTATAATCCTCACCCAACACAACCACCAGTCCAAACCCTAGATTAGATTCTCCCCCATACTCAGTCTCCTTACCTACCCATTCGGGTTCTGGTTCTTATCATAGTCGCAAAACCTCGACTCCAAAAAGTTTTGTGTCTACCAGTTCTGCTCTAGTATCGCTGGAAAAATAGGGTGAACAGGGTAACTTGGTCGAAGAGGGAAATCAGGAACCATCAAATCTCGCTATGGAAGAGAACTCATATGCAAGCCAAGAGGCTGGTCCTGACAATGCTAATACAACCATGACAAGTCTTGAGTCTACAGGTAACACCCATCCTTCTGCTGAGATTTCCATGGAACCACAAGAAAATGAGGCAATAGAAAATATGCTCTCCATTGCTGCTGAAAGGTTTTTGTTGAGGGAGGTGTAGAGGAGTCTGAGCCTCAAGGGGAAGAGCCTCAGCCCATAGTAGAAATAAGAGAACTTGTGCCATTTGAAAAACCGGAGCAAGATGATGCTACTGGGGTCCCTAATGATGGACCTTATCCCTCCACGGAGGATCCAAGCTAGGGTTATCTCCCCAGGTCAGTATTGATCCTACTCCTTCTCCTCATTTTTATGCTGAGCCCTTGAATATGGTGGTTCTTGAGATGCGGTCTGATAGTGAAGAAGATCTAGATGATATGGTGATTGCTAGTTTTATCAGGGCTAGGAGTAATTCAGTTGCAACTCCAGATCCAACCCCTAAGCGACCGACTACACGGTTGCAGAAAAAAGAGGCTCTGTAGTCTGCTCTCAAGAAAAGACAAAGGAGTCAAAGAAGGATAAAGTTGGTAAAAGATGGAAAAGATGTACAGGAAAAGGTCATTCGTGTGGTTAATGTGGATGAGGAAGCAGAAGAGGAACCTAGTTCATTGAATTATAAGACCTCAAGGAAGAATCACTCTCTCTCTCTCTCTCTCTCTCTCTCTCTCAATCTAAAAGGAACACTTCTACAAGTGTTGAGAGTCAAACCAAAAGTGCTGATGTTGTTTCTAGTGAAAAGTTTGTGGAAACATTTGGTGATAAGACAGTGAAAGAGAGTGGTGGAAAGTCTGATGATGAAGAAGTGGAAGATTTTGGTGAATAAGTTCATGAAAAGTCAGTGGAGAAGGGAATGTCTATTTTCAAGTCAATGAAAAGAAAAGTGGATGATGATGAGGAACCTAGTTTCTCCAAGAAAGCAAAAGCTGATAAGTGTCTTAGTTCTGGGAAGGAGAAGTTGAGAAATCAGAAAGTGTTGTGGGCCGTACATTGCCCCTGACATTGTGGAGCTTGCTGGGATGAGGCAGTTAGTGCAAATTTGTGATTTCCAACATTGGAACCATTTGTTTACAAATGATGTTCCAAAAGTGTATGAGGAGGAGGTGCGGAGTTTTTATGTCGACCTCTTCAAAGTTGAAGATGATCAAATCTGTGTGTTGGTAAATGGGGTGGACATAGTGATGGACTCTGCTATGTTGGGGTCAATTCTTGGTGTTTCTGCTGAAGGGTTGTCATCTGTTCAGGGTGTCACACCGGCTTTTTACTACCTCGGGGAAGGGTAATAAGGGAGTTTTTCCACTTTAAGTGACATTATTCGATTTTGGGATTTATTTTATTCAGAGTCGCCACTTGGGATATTTTATGGTGTCCCAAGTCACCGGTTTATTTTAAATCCCAAATCGAGGAAGTTTTGACTCTGTGTTAAAGTCTGCGAAACCAGAAGACCGGGTAAGGAATTCTGTTAACCCGGGAGAAGGTGTTAGGCGCTCCCGAGTGGCGTGGTTCTAGCACGGTCGCTTTAATCCTACCCGGATTAAATGTTTAATTACTCATTTTTAGGACCTGAGCATATTTTACCTTGTACCACTTTTAAGAAGGTATCTTGAGTCACGCGTACGTGTACTCATCTTATTTAATGTGCTAAAAATTATGTCACGCGTACATGTACAAAATTAATAGACCTTAATATTAAAATTATTCGGCCAAAGTCACGCGAACGTGTACTTCGATTTTATTTCGAAAATCGGCGCTTAAATCATGTCACGCGTATGTGTACACAATTTGTCACGCTTAATTATTTAAGAAAGTTTGACCGAAGTTGCGAGAACACATACCTCGATTTATTTTGAGAAAATCACAATTATGTCACGCGAACGTGTACATAACTGCGATAAAATATGAGAACCCTTAATTACTAATAGGCTTTGGCTTTTCCAACTCCCATAACCTAAATCTATTTCATTAATCTTGGCTAATACTTCTTTTCTGGAGTTTGACAAAACACTATCCATTTTCACTAATTTGAAACCATCAATAAATTATCCTTTTCTTAATTAAACTTCATTAATAATAGGAAAATCACCTAATAATCTAATCAGGAAAGAAGACGAAAAGGAACATGAATTTAAAACAAACAAGCATGTTGACAATCTCAAACACACGCACATCCAAGATTTCATCTCGACAAAACTCGTACTGGAAATTGAAGATAAAGACGAGAGTAAAAGAAATGGACCTCTAAAATGAATCAGAACCTTGACCTATTGACAACCTTAATACTCAAAACGGACAGGGCCGCAACAAACTCTCAACCAAAAAGCCTCGTCGGAAACCTCTTCGAACTCTGATTGGAACTCGACTGTAAATCGGAATCTATGACTGAAACTATACTCAATCTCTTCTCTTCGTTTCTGTTTTTTTTTTGTCTTGGTCTTTTTTGTTTTTCATTTTTTAGGGGATGTCGGTGGCTGAGATTTTAGAGGAGGGAGATGGTCGCCGCCAGGCCTATCACCAGCTCCAGCGGCGGCGACGGGGTGCAGAGAGGAGCCTTGATTGCTGTCGTTCTCAGGCGAGGGGGAAAGGCTGGCAGGCAGTTGCTGAAGGGTGCTACGGTTGGTGAGGCTCTGCTGTGAAGGTGTGTAAGGGTTGACGGCTGAGGTCTAGGTGAGAGGCGGTTGTTTGTGTCTTCTCCGACAAGCTATGATGGTGAGGATGCGGATGGTGTTTTTGTTTTGGTTGTTGTGTGTATCCCCATTAGGGTGTGTTATGGGTGTCTTTAAGAAGAAGAGGGTAGGGTTAGGGTGTAAGGATTTTAGGAAATTGGGTTGGGCTCCTTCTTGTTGGGTCCTAATTTTGGGCCTAAGAAACACTAAAAAAATGAAATGTATTTATAAAAAATAAAACTTACTCTTAATTAACTAAAATACACTATTAAAATAAAATTAATTATTAAAAGTGAAACTATTTTTTGTATTTTTTATTTTTTGTGATAAAATAAGGTAAAAATAGTCAAAACGAGTCAAAACAGTGATATTAGGCCAAAAATAAATATTTAAACGCTAAAAAGTATAATATCTCGGGGAGGGTCATGACGCGTCTACACAGAGTACCTGCTCGTCCGATTTCAGAAATGCCATTGTCAAGGACAAGGCAATCCAGCAGGGGGAACGAGTACATAAGAAGGTACTCCTTCCAGTATATAGTTGCTTTTTGAGATGGTTAACGAGGTGTTATTTCCTCGTGCTGAGAGGAGATGTATTACGTCCAAAGATGACACGGTCCTTATGATAGCCCTGGATGGTTTTACCACCATCAATCTGCCTAGCATAATGATTGAGCATATGCAAAAGATGGCAGACTTTAAGGATGGCAACCATGTGCTACCTTATGGGTTTCTTCTCACAAAGGTCTTCGAGTTCTTCAAGGTACCTCTGGGACAGGCCAAAGAGGCACTAAGAAGCAAACCTTCTCCAAGACCACTCCTGAGGAGTGTGAGTGCATTGACAAGGTCGAAGAAGTTTGAAGCACCTCTACTATCTCTAAACTGATAAATGCTCAAAATAGTGCCACAGAGGAGATCCAGAAGTTGAAGGCAAGGAACGCAATTCTTGAGAGTCAGCTCAGTCAGCTACAAAAGGCACCTGGTTCCGGAAGTTCTCACAGCTCAGAAGTTGCCTGCTTGACGAGGGAGAATGTTGAGCTCAAGAAATAGGTGGAGGACCTGAAAGAAATACTGATCAATGAGAAAATGTACGTGAATGCTCGCATGGATCTTGTCCTCAAAATACTTTCCCCCTCCTCGAAGCCCTCTTCCTCCAGTACCCCCTAAGCAATGTCCCCCTCAGTGTCTAGTTTCCAGTGTCTGTCTCTTAAGAATATTTCTGATGATGTTTTTTTATTGGTACTTATTTTTGTCTTTGTTCTGGAATTAATGGTAACATTGATTCTGATACCGTTTATAAAATTTAGATTGGTTTATGCAAGCTTTTTCCCTTTCGTCGTTTATGATATTGTTCTTTTGTCTCTGTTTTTTATCATGTTGTGTGCACACAAGTGGCATGAGTTAACCACGCTAGACTTATTTTTGCTTTTTGCTTGTTTTATTTTGCATTTTATGATGCCAAAAGGGGGACTATTTATGCATAATTGAATAATGATGTGCACTGATTAAGGGGGAATACATATTCAGGGGGAACTTCATGTGGTTCATGGTTCACTATCTGGCTCTTTGTGGTTCTTTGTAAGATTTTCAATTATAAGTTTTTCATCATCAAAAGGGGGTAAATTGATAGGTTATAGTACCTTTGTTTTATGTTTTGATCTAACAACTTAATATCAAGAACCTGATCCACATCTAGTCCACACTTTCAAGCGCATGAAAATAACCAGACTTAAGATGGAGATGTTCGTCAGTAACTCAAAAGTTAAAGAATCGACAAGGGGAACAAATGGACTTCAGTTCCCCTGGTGATTGTACCAAGTCAACTCTCCATAGCTGGAAAGTGACTGCCTGCACACGCAACAGTACAACACAGTGTAGCAGTCACCTCCATTGGGAAGGACCTTGTACCAAAGTTGCTTACATCATTCAAGTGACGTCATCAAGTAAGATTAAACCAATGACAAAACATCACTTGAACACTTAGAGAATTCACTCAAGCACTCCAACAGTGAATAAGCTTCTAATCAACAATTCTCAAGTGCATCAAGAGCAAAGAACAACACTGCTACGGACCAGTTCCCCATATCAAGTGATTGTATGACCTTAGTTTAGTTGTAACTTTATTAATGTTCTTACTTGTAACTCCTACTTAGCTTACTTAGAAGCAGTGTGTAGGAAACTCTTGTAAATCATGAACCTCCATGTTTGCGTCTTGGCTAGAGTTAGTCAAGTTGTGAAGTCAAAGTAATAGAGGTATTACAAAGTGGCTTTTAATAGGTATGTTACAAGTTAGTGAGGGATTAAGGAGTTAATTCCTAGGTTACAATAGGTTGTAATATAAATGTTTGCTCAGTAGTGTAGTTGAAATCCTACAAGGGTAGGTCGTGGTTTTTGATCTCGTTGAGCTGTGAGTTTTTCACGTAAAAACTCTCAGTGTTATTTATATTCTGTTGTGTGTGTGTGTAATCTGTGGAAACTGACAGAGAACCTGGTTCTCTGTATAGTTTGGTGGACCCTCAAATTCTATCAATGATGTAGAATAACATGTGTTTACTTTTCTATTCCTTTGACCAAATGAAAAACTATCAGTAGTTGGTATATAAGTTTGGTAGCTTTTTTCTTGAAATTATATGAAAATTTATTTTCAAGGTTTTATAAGATGTGAATTAGACTTACAGTAATACTTGAAATTTATTTTGAGATCATGAAGATGATATTTTATATGTATATTAGATTGGATCAATAAAGATATACACATATTAGTTTGATAAGAATAATATATCAAACTGTTGAAATTTAGGGGTTAGAATGGTTTAGTTGTAAAGTCATTTGAAAAGAAAATTAAAATACATGTAATTTTCTACCCCTATTTTGGATACTAAAATTCTCGTGATTTTTTACTCTCGTTATGGGGACTAAAATCTTCGTGATTTTCTACTCCTGCGCCGAGATTAAAGTCTTCATGACTTTTTACTCATTTGTCGGAGACTTAAGTCTAAGTGACTCTCTACTCGTTTTGGAGATTAAAATCTTAGTAATTTTATACGCTAATTTATTACTCGGTTTGAAGATTGAAAACTTCACCGTTAATTAATTCTGGCTCTGTCACGATACAAACAACAATTCATGTGGTTGGCTCTACAAAGTAATAGAGAGGGTGAATGTGAATCTTCTTTTGAAAAACTATGTTTGGAATATGGTATTATTCATCAAACAACATCCCCTTAGTCACCACAATCTAATGGAATTGCAGAAAGAAAGAATAGAACGTTAAAGGGGATGATAAATGCCTTGTTTTGGTTTACCCCAGAACTTGTTGGGGAAGTTATTCTTATAGACAACCAAATACTCGGTCGAGTTTTTCATAGCAAGACGCAATCCATTTCATATGAAAAATGGAATGAAAGGAATCCCAACTCAAATATTTTAAAAGTGTGGGGGTACTTAGCTAAAGTGCAAGTTCCTAAACCCAAAAGGGTAAAAATCGGACGAGAAATTATTGAATGCGTTTTCATAGGATATGCAACAAATAGTAAGGCATATTATTTTCTAGTTATAAATCAGAAAATCCCGACATTCATATTAATATGGTAATCAAAACAGATAATGTTGAATTCTTTGAGAATATTTATCCATATAAAAAGGAATGTGAGTCATCCAGAGAACTATCTAAGAGACATCAGGAAGAAGCAAAGGAAACTACACCTAATGAGGTGAATCGATGTAGTAAACGTCAAAATACAACCACTTTCATTGGATCCGATTTTTTTACATTCTTGTTAGAAAATGAGCTTCAAACTTTGAAAGAAATTATGTCTTTCTCGGAAAGAAGCAGTAAATAGTGAAATATAATTCATATTAAATAACTATACTTGGGAGTTAGTTGATCTTACTCTAGGGAACGCACCATTGGGTTCCAAATGAATTTCAAGAGGAATATAAAAGATGATGGCATTATTGACATGTATAAGGATATATATATATATATGTATACATACATATATATATATATATATATATATATATATATATATGTATATATACGTATATGATTATTTTAAGCATACTCGTAGGTTATGATTATTACGTATATATGGATGATAATAGCATTGGCTACGGTCTATGGTCTTGATATCCATCAAATGGATGCAAAGTTAACCTTCTTAAATTGAGATTTAGAGGAAAAAATTTACATAGAACAACCTAAAGGGTTCATGGTTCCTGAAGGGAAAAAAAGGTGCGCCGACTTGTTAAGTCACTTTACAGACCAAACAAGCGCCCAAATAATGACATGCAAGATTTGACCAAATGATATTGTCAAATGGTTTCAAACTTAATTAGTCTAAACAAATGTGTTTGCGTTAAGAATACTTCAAATCATATAGTCATTATTTTTTTATATGTGGATTATATATTTATGAAATATTTAAAATGTGGGAGCTTTTTGCTTATGCATGACAAAAGCCAATGTTTGACGTAATGTATAAATGATATATTTTTTGAACCCACCAATCCTTAGTGGATATTGATATGATAGTCGGTGAATTTATTACTTGTTCAGTTTTGTGATGAAAGGGTGTCAACTGGAAGGCTATGACTTTTCATGAAAAGTGCGTTTGTATATTTTGTGTAAACGCGGCCATTCATGAAAAAATATATTAATATGTTGGTCAATAACGAGGTGAACCAGGCAATGAACATGACAAAAATCCATTGCAAGTTGGATTTTTTTCATGAATGAAGGTTCTATAATTTGCATATCATATAGACGTATGAATAAATAGCATACAAATGCTTGAAAATGACAGACTTATTGTGAAATGTGTTATATATATTAAAAGATTGTTGCCACAACTTATGTCAGTCATTCCATCTATTGTTATAATATACTATTGCTACATTAAGTGTAGTCAATAATCTAATATGCAATAGAAAGTCGAGACGTATTAGTCTACGACATAAGGAAGTTTGCATTGAACAGTCATGACAATAAAATGAGTTTTGGGATATTTGAAATATATCCATGACTATGCATTGCACTATAATAAGTATCATGCGGTTATTAAGGGGTATAGTGATGCAAATTGAATCATTGGATCAACCTAAACTAAATCTACAAGTGGATATATTTTTCCAAACAAACGTGCATTGCCTCTCTACAATGGAGGCTGAGTTTATAGCCTTAGACGAGGCTAGTGAAGAAGTTGAATGGCTCCAGAATGTCTTGAAGGAATTTCATCTTAGCCCAAAATATTGACACTTGTATGCATACATTGCGATTGTCAAGCGGCAATAGGAATGGCCGAGAGCATTATGTATAACGAAAAATCTTGTGATATACGACGAAGACATAAAATCGTTAGCCAACTACTCTCTTGGGGAATTATCATAATTGACTATATGAAGTCAAGCGATATTGTGTCGGATCCATTTACAAAAGGCCTAGCTAGAGAGGTATTTGAAAGATCATCGAGGAGAATGGGACTCTAGCCGAGAACAAGTATTATGGCGATAACTCTACCTAGAAGACTGGAGATCCCAAGATCTAGGTTCAAGGAGCTCAAGCAAAGTCATTAATGATGGTTTAATATTGTCAAATCAAATTTATTTTTGGTCCATTCTAGTGATGAGACAATGTTCAGTAATAAGGATAATGCGTTAAGGCTTTTTAATGATTTCTAAGTTTGATACGGGCTATATCAAATAGTATATCTACGTGATAACACGTTAAGGAATCACCTATATAAGTGTGAAGTGTTATCCGCTTCAAGGAGAGTTCTATAAGGCCAATTCTCTATGCACATATGAAATCAGGTGGTGTTCATGGCTGAAACAAACACAACAATGAGAACCAAAGACAATAGGTGGTCGATTGCGTGACTTATGGTTGTCTAGGTATACACAAAAGTTCGATGGTTCAAAGATATCAAATTTACCGATTGACCAAGTATATCCGACATAAGTTCACTGTCACGACCCAAAATTCAATAAAGGTCGTGATGGCGCCGGACACCATTGTCACGCAAGCCTACACCAAGAAGTTAATCAAATCCTCATTTTTAGTGTTTTTGAAATCATTTCTTTTCTTACATTAACAACAAATAATGAACTTCACTGATTAAATAATGACGTCTTTAACAAAGTTAAATACTGAATAATCCCATAGTCATCCCAGAACCCGATGTCACAAGTGCATGAGCAATTTCTAGGAATTTAAAATGTAATACAATAGCCGTCCGGAATACAATTGACAGTAGAGAAAATGCAATACAATAATCTGAAGGAGACTCTGCTGGCTGCGGGTCGTCTCGAGAGATGCAGCTCACCTAAGTCTCCATATCAACCATACCGATGCGCCCATGAGGCCATTAGAAATACATGTTCATGTGCTACAAAATGCAAAACAAGTGTAGTATGAGTACATAAACAACGTGTACCCAGTAAGTATCCCGCCTAACCTCGAAGAAGTAGTAACGAGAGGTCGAGTTCGACACATACTAGTGGTCCAAATATTGAAATACCAAAATGTGTAAAAGTATCTTATAAGGAAATTTCAAACTCGATAAGCATGAAGCAAGTAATAAATTCTTTTAATAATAAGGATTTCAAAGCAAAGATTCATATTGCATCATTTAACAATTTATCTCAGGCCAAGGAAGAAATATCATTATTCATAAAAGTTACAAGGCAAGCAATACAAGCATGTGCAAATCATGCCGAGGTCGTACGGCTCGATCCAACAATATTTAAACTGTGCACTTCCAGAGGGTCGAACTGCGAGAACCATAGATTCATCTATTGCCCTGCTCGCAAATCATACATGCGACGCGGTCAAATATAATTACACACATTCAAGCAGTCAACCAAGAATTCACCAGAGAACATTTATCCAAGGAAAATTCAATCCTCTTTTCACGATTAAGAAAATGAAGTTTAACTTATTTAGAAATTCATTTACTAATCTGATATGATTTAAGCAATTTAAATTGTCAATAAGGTTACAAATATTTCAAGTATAGCATGATTTTGGGTCCTAGACTATCCGGACTTAAGCACAATAGTAGCTAAGCACGGACTCTCGTCACCTCGTGCGTACGTGGCCCCCACAAATAGTAGCACATAATTAATTATTTCACCTATGGGGATAAATTCTTCTTCCAAGGTTAGAAAGGAGACTTACCTCGCTCCGAAGTTCCATAACCGGCTCCCAAGCCCTTCAAACAACTCAAATCAATGCTCGACGCTCCAAAACTAGCCAATAATTATGCAAACCCATCAATATATGCTCAAATACTCATTATAATCCAATTGGTAACAATTTCTAACCCCGATCGAAAATTTGACAAAAATCTCCCTCGGGCCCACGTGTCCGGATTCCAAAAAATTTCGAAGATAATGATTACCCAAAACTCTACGAACTCAAATATATATTTTGTTTCCAATTCCATGCCTAGAGTCGAGGTCAAAAATTCAAAAATACCAAATTCTAGGTCTTCTGCCCAAAACCCCAAAATCTATACAAATTTCCATGTTCAAATCCATATATAATCATATGTTTAACTCAAAACTAGTATAAACCACTTACCTCCTGCTTGGTGATGAAAATGGCACTCCCAAGTTTCTCTAAAATCGCCTCCCATGGAGAAAATATGGTAAAAATGAGCCAAACCCTCGCTTTAAAAGAACACACTGCCCAGCCCAGTTTTTGCACATGTGGTCTCCTGACCGCTTCTGCGTTTACGCAGGTGCGGGCCCACTACTGCTTATGTAGTCTTCTGCCATGCCCCTCACTCCGCTTTTGCGCTTACCCTTCCGCAAGTGCGATCCCGCTTCTGCGACAAGATGATCGCATCAGCAGTCCCAGCATTTCCCTTCTCAACCGCATCTGCGCTCCTTTGGTCGCTTTTGCGGCTCCGCACCTGCGGCCAAGACCTTGCAGGTGCGGTTACACCAGATGGCAGCAGGCTTCAGCTCTTTCTCCCAAATCCAATTTGATCTGTTAACCACCCAAAATCCACCCGAGGCCCCCGGGTCCCCGTCCAATCATACCAATCAATTCCAAAACACATTACGAACCTAGGCAAGCCTTCAAATCACATCAAACGACGCCAAAACCATGAATCGCACTCCAATTCAAGCTTGATGAACTTTAGAACTTCAAACTTCTTTATTCGATGCCGAAATCTATCAAATCACGTTTGATTGACCTCAAATTTTGCACACAAGTCATACTTGACATTACAGACCTACTCCAACTTCTGGAATTGAAATCCGACCCCGACATCAAAAAGTCCACCTCCGGTTAAACCTCTCAAAAACCTTCAAATTCCTAACTTTAGCCAAATAACTCCAAAATGACTTACGGACCTCCAAATCCACTTTTGTTCGCGCTCTCAATAATAGAATCACCATACGGAGCTATTCCCAGACTTAAAATCCCAAAAGGACATCGATAACATTGAAATGCACTTCAACCCAAATTTATGAAAATTCTTCCAAAAATGCTAACTTTCACAATACGCGTCGAAACGCTCCCGGGTCATCCAAAATCCAATTCGGGCTTACGCCCAAGTATGAAATCATCATACGAACCTGCTGAAACCTTTAAATCCTGATTTCGAGGTCTTTTACTCAAAAAGCTCATCTTAGTCAATTCTTTCAACTCAAAGCTTCCGAAATGAGAACTCTCTTTCCAAATCAACTCCGAACTTCCCAAAATTCAATTTCGATCATGCATACAAGTCATAATACCTGGAGTGAAGCTACTCATGGCCTCAAACCGCTGAACGACGTGTTAAATCTCAAAACGACCGGTCGGATCGTTACATTCACAACGAAAAGTTCAAAGGGAAACCTACTTATCCAGATGCGATTAGTCCTTATTTGCAAATCACATAATTTCTTATGCATGTTTTTATAAATATGATCATTCTCCATTCATGTAGAGGATTGTTAGTTTTTTCTAAAGGGTGTGAATATGGAGTGAAAGAGGCACCTCTTGGGTTGCACCTCTTCATCTCACCCTTTCATTGTCTATAAATTTAATGGCTTGGCCTCATTTTTTATATATGAAAAGATCTGAAAACTCCTCCCTTCTTTTCTACATTGTTGTATTATTTTACAAATAAATATAAGTGTCAAGTGTGATTTGCTTCGTTTGTTGAGTTCGCCGAAGTACTTTGATTTGTAATGCCGCTATCATAAAATAATTATTACGTTCTATCTTGGGAAGAATTAATCCATAACCTTGGGCAACGGTGAGAGAATTAAATTCCTTAAGGATATACAAACAACTTGTGGGCTCAGAATTATTTTCTGTTTTGTTCATTGAACTAACATTTCTTTGTTTATTTTCTGATTCGAACACATATTACCAACAGTTACTCCCTTGGTAAACCACGCAGGTTTCTTGTTTATGTGTCACTGCGAAAAATGCTAAGTTGATATCTATCCTAGTTAGATTTTCATTTTCATCCTTATGACCTTTCAGCAGCATCCTTTGTACTTTGAACCATCTATTATGCTTATCATCTCAATCAGTATTTATTTTCATTCCTCTTTACCTTTAACTGAAGTAGATTCGACTATAATTACCGAAGCAGTTTAAAGAAACTAGTATTAATAATATTTTTATTTACGGTGGGGTGGGGTGAGGTAGGGTGAGCGAAGGTGAGGTGTGTGGGGTGAGTTGGTAAGAATAGGGAATAGGGAATAGGGTGAGAAAAGTTGAAAAAGAGTTTTAGAAAAAAATTTATTTCTATTGATAAGGAAAATATTTTTCTCCAATTCAAAAAAAATAAGTTCATAAAAAAAATATTTTTTATTACATTTAAGCCAACTAAATATAATAAAATTTAAAAATATTTTTTAGAATATATTTTCCTTCGTACCAAACACACTCTTCTGTAACTATATTAAATGAGGATTAGGGGCACAACAATGAATGAAATGCATTAGTTGCTTTAGTTTTGTTTCCAAGAAATTGACAGTCCAGAAACTGCTTTTTCTTTTTCAGTAACCAAAATGTTATTTTCACTGCCTTTTGTCCATCAAACTCTATCGTTTGGGGATACTACTAAGGACTTGTTTGGAAAGCAACATGTAACTGGATTTGGATGTAATTACACATTGATATGTAATAATTGCTTGGTCAGTACCAAGTATGTAATTGGGGGTAATTGAGGAGGGGTAATTATACCCG
>ML347041.1:0-38915 GCA_005239505.1 Nicotiana paniculata | reverse complement strand
TTAATGCTCATAAAATATAAGGTATATCACATGTTAAACTATGCAATTTAGTCTCGCATCAGTAATCTTTTATAGCAATGGATTAATCACATAGACACACTGTCTCATTAAATTATAGTTACAGTAATTGCTATATTCTAAATGAGGAAAATTAAAATTGCAGTGCTACTTAATATCTGATTCTATATATTGTACGATAATTAAATCTCTTTAAGCTCTATGATTGCAATTTCTTAAGTTCTTAACATTAACTCATTATATTTTTAAAATTATGAACTTATATTTTCTATTTGTTGCAAGTTTAGTAGATTTTTATAATTAAGTTTATGCTTCATACTAAAGTACTTGGTCAGATAAACCCGATATGATAAGGCTATATTTGCCTTTGGATAACAAGAATTTCTACGCTCCCGTTTGTCCATAGATTTTGGATTCATTTTTTTCAAAAAGTTTTTTGTTTATGAAATATACCATATTTTGGGAGGTATTTTTTGGGTGAAAATTTTTCTTCCACTCACAAAACTTCAACTTTTCTTCAAAATAAAATGCATATCCAAACACAACTTCAACTTGCAAAAATTATTTTTCAACACAACTTCAAAAACTCTTTTCTTTTAAGTTCAATCAAATTTATGTTCAAACGCTAGCTAAGAATATGTACAAAAGATTTTTGGTTGTTTGTCTAATACTAAATACAATATGAGAAAGCGAGAAAATGCAGGCTGAACAACTTTCTTTTGTCTTGCCCGAAGTGGTGTTCAACATGACCGATGAAAGAGTTTTTATATTATAATTGAACAGGAAAAAATTGGTACGCATCAAGTGAAAAATTCACAAAATAAAAAGGAATGCAAACTGCTAGCTAATGTTGCTCATAAATATCTCATATTCATATTAAATCATAATATAACATATGAGAATCTGCAGAAGTCTCTATTGTAACAAGTGCTCAACCAAAGCAACCTTGCTAGGAAGTCCTCTTTAAGAAACTTAATCAGAAACGATTTTTCCTTAATTAATTGTCTAAGAGAAGAATTTGAGAGACTTGGCTGATAAGATGATGGATCTTAAGGCGCCGATTGGTGCTATAACCATCAACAGAACTCCCAGTATTATGCAAATCTGTCATTAATAGTATCATTTTAGTTGTCATTGTATATATATAAAATAGGCACAATCAGAAAATTTTAAAATGTGAATAATAGATTAATTTGTAACATACCCAGTTAATAATCCAAGATAAACTGAATCTCTTTGGTTTATTGATTGCAAGCCACATTATGCAAGGTAGCTGAACAAGGAAACATAGTCAAAAATCTGCACTAGAAAGTCTAAAAACCAGAAAAATTAAGGACATGGAAATTAAGAGAAAGGACCACCGGTGCACTAAGCTCTGGCTATGCACGGTGCACTAAGCTCTGGCTATGCACGGGTCCACGGAAGAGTCGGATCACAAAGGTCTATTGAATGCAGCCTTACTCTACATTTATGCAAGAGGCTATTTCCGCAACTTGAACCCGTGACCTTCCGATCACATGTACGCAACTTTACTAGTTAACGATCCATTTCAGTAAAATAAGAGAAGATTGACAAAAATCTCTTACAAAATATGTTGTTGGGGCAAATGCAAATCCTCCAAAGAATCCAAGAAGCCCACCAAAGAAAGGGATGGCGATACCAACGAACATTGTGAAAGCTGCAATTAAGCCAAAGAAATCACACAATTCAGGAACTAAAAGCAACACTAAAAATGAAAGCAAGCTTTAATTTCTTACCAACGTAAAGGTTTCTGGTAATAAATCGCAAGTACCAAGTTGGCTTGAACTTAAGTTTCTTAACAAGCACGGTCTCAATCATGTCAAACACTGGCATAGCATAGATCTACAACAAGAACAATGTTTGCGTTAGTAAATCTTAGGATCTAAAACATAGTACTAACTTAATAAGACTGTCTATTATTTTTCAGTACCTGATAACTCCCAATAACATGGATAACAACGAAAAAGTTAGCCATGACTATGAGCCAAGTAGGTTTTTCCAAAGAGATGAGAATGTTGTCTTCTACAGAATTCCCAAACACCCAATATCCAATTAGTGCAACAGGGAAATAACACACAGCGACAACAATGTAAGCAACAACAACGCCCCTCCACATTGGTCCTTTGGACGGCTTCTCCGGCGTTGAAGGGATCGTAGCCTGAATCTCCAACACCACATTGTGGCCGGCATAAGCAAAAGCCACATCTCCTAACGCGCTGAAAAAGTTGAAAACAGCTCCCTTATTGGTTTTAGCATTGTAGCCATAGTCCACATCCGGTTGCACGCCTTTCTTAATTGAAGCCCCCCAAGCAATAGTGGAGTAACTTCATACAATAAAAGTTAGGTACAGCAACCTTGAAATAAACAGTAAGCGACAGATAATAGTTTTGTATATATACCTTAAGGACATGACAGCTGCTGCCAACGAAATGCTAGATATTGAGTTGAAGTTGGGAAGATGGACGAGACAAAAATGGACAGAGGCAAAGATCATGATAAAGTGAGTAAGTTTCAAATTTGTGCAATTGTCTTTGCACAACAAATCATGGATTTTGTTGAGAGATTTTCCTCCAGTCACCATATAAACAATGTCGACGCCAACTTCAACGATTACTTGCTGAGGCACTACGATCCATAACCCGAGCTTTTCTCCAAAAGCATGCTGCCCCAATTCATGATATCTATCGAAACGTTTCCCTGGAACCATTTCGTGCATTTCAACCATTTGCCATAGTGTGTATAAAGTGATAATCCAAGATAACACCAACACTGTTACACCAGGTCCCCTAAAATTGCACCCAAACTCAATAAGTAATACTAGTGAACAAGAGCTCTTCACTAATTAGGAGCTATATAATTGAGTGCACTGACAGTGTAAAGAATGTTTTATGTCATCTAAAAATAGAGCGATAACCTGCAATTATCATTTAAATTACATGGGCACACTATCAATAACATAGAAATGAAAACTAGTACTACGTTCAAACAATTTAATTACCATCTGGTGGTTACTTCTAAGGCTAATCTCATCTAGTAATAACATCTTGATCAGGTTGTTAAAGGGGCATATTAGTAAGGGGTTCAATTGAACCCAAGACCGTCACGATATGGTATAATAATCATTAAAATCTTAAAAAATGGGAAATTTTGAATCCATCAAGGCTGTTAACAGGGACGAATGTAGCATACTAACCTGTTAACAATGGGTTTATTTGAAGCCAAGACTGTGACGACATAGGTATAAATAATCACTAAAATTCAAAAAATATGAGATCCCGAATAAAATCAATTTTAAATCTTGAATCTGCATATTGTTTTTAAACATATAAAAAAAGAGTACGTACCACCCGAGCTCTGACATAGCATAAGGGAGACTGAGAACACCAGCTCCAACCATAGCAGTAACATTGTGAAATGTTGAGTACCACCATTTTGCATTCCTAGAAGAAGTAATGGGAAGCCACTCGTCTATTTTCTTCTGTTCTGCAGATCTTTCATCAGCCTGTCATTTAATTATAGCCCCTTTAATTCTTTTCATAACTGAATACACAGTACAAAAAAAATATATTTATACTAACAGATACTATAAGTTATTTTGCATGTTATGAAGGAATTAAACTGTGATATAAAATCATGAAAAAGTAAGTAAAGGAAATGGAGTACCATATTGTTGTGTGATGAGAGCTTGAAAGATGATTCTTCATATAAGAGAAATCAGTTCTCTATTATGCTTTTCCTTTTTTATATTGCCTTCGGGTTACTGTTATGGCAAATATATTAAAGAAAATATTTTCCTTAACGTTTTTCCTTATATATTTCTCTGCTGATTGCCTTTGTAACTTTTACAGCAATGAAAAATTTATTACCAAAACAGACAAATAGGAATATCATTCAATGCCTGATAAATGTTCCTTTTTTTTTTAAATTTAAAATTTGTCTTGCTTACGCTTTTTTCAACTTCATCAACGTTAGTTAGACTTTTGCAATTGCATCATAAATGTTCCTTTTTATTTTTTTACTTTAATAATTAATTATCGATTTCAACAAAAGAGACCCACATGGGACGACATAGAAGATAAAAACATAGTATAGTTTACGCTGAATCAGTAGATATACAGTGAAATCTTTGTACAACAGTTTTTTTCATTCCGGATATTTTTGAATGTTATAGCGAAGTCCTGTTATAAAAAATATATTGTATACGATCAAAATCGGGCTCACCCGATTTTGTATGATTAATCGAGGCTAAGATGGCAGGCTGAGGTCCGGTCCCGTATTATATCAGACCGTGACATGGAGATATCGTACCGGGCTCGGGATTTGAAAGACCAATTGAGATCGAGACCAGTCAGGATCGAGACCAAATGAGATAGACATCGAGCGAGAGCGAGGAAAGCCTGCTAAAGTCGAATAACGAAAAGCTGAGATACCCGTGATCGGGCAAGGATCACGGCGGAAAGCTCGGCACGTATCAAATTAAGAACAGTTATTTAGACAATCATGAGATTTTCTTCTGTACTTAGAATTGTAACATAAGTAAAACGCATAACAAAGCTATTTTACATTTTATCTCTTAAGCATTCTTGCTCTGCGGTTAAGTTCATACTTCTCAATTACACACTTATTGGGTTCGAGGGAGATCTATCTCGAGGGCCAAATTGCGCTTTACATTGATTTGTTTTATTTTACTAATTTCTAATATCAACTTTCATATTTCTCAATTTGTATCAAGTGAAATCATGTATCCTTAAAACCACTTATAAATTTAATTGTTATCCAATTTTAAGAGTAAACAGTTTGGCGCCTATTGTGGGACTAAGGATAATAGTGATTGCCTGATACTAATTTTCATAACACACACTGCTTTACACTTGTTCTTGTAAGCGTTTTTTTATTTCAGGATCAGCATGTCGAACTCTAAAGCAGTACCCACACACGCCGATAATGGCCTTGGTTTTCATGGAAAAAACGACAACATAGCCTCCTCAGGGAACAAAGTGCCTCAGACTGACCTCGAGGGAATACCAGTTGTAGATCCCATCGACGTCAGTTCCCATGTTGCCCTGAATGCAAATCTGGGCGTCGACCCCGAAAATAGCGTTTGTAGAGACGTTCGATCAGCCGGCCATAACACACAGGGCGGCGAAGACGGCGGAATCAACCTTCGAATAATATTCGAAATGTTGCAGGCTCAACAAGCTGCAATAGCGCAACTCCAAAATCAGAACCATGCACCGAGTATGGCCGAACCCGAGCCCTCACTAGAAGTTGTTCACGTGGCCGAACCAGTACCGGAGAGGTATAACGTGAACGAATCGGGGACTGAACCCTCTATTATGAAAATTCTCGAGGAGCTAACAAAGTAAATCGAATCAGGGGAGAAGAAGATTGAAGCAAATGACAAAAACGTGGAAACGTATAACTCCCGAGTTGATCAAATTCCGGGGGCACCACCGATTCANCCCCCCCCCCCCCCCCCCGAGCGCGACTCCTAATCCCATCTCAAAAAAATTCCGCATGCCATAAATTCCCAAGTATAATGGAACTACCGACCCCAATGAGCATGTCATTTCTTACACATGCGCAATAAAGGGGAACAATTTAGAGGATGAGATTGAGTCCGTTCTGCTGAAGAAATTCAGAGAAACTTTATCGAATGGGGCGATGATATGGTACCATAATTTGCCGCCCAACTCCATTGATTCCTTTGCCATGCTCGCAGATTCCTTCGTCAAAGCACACACCGGAGCCATAAAGGTCGAGACTAGGAAGTCGGACCTCTTCAAAGTGAAAAAGAAAAAAAACGAGATGCTCAGAGAGTTCGTATCTCGGTTCCAAATGGAGCGTATGGATATACCCCCGGTCACAAATGATTGGACCGTTCAGGATGTCACTCAAGGGATAAACATACGAAGTTCGGTAGCCTCGTAAGAATTAAAGCAGAATTTTATCGAATATCCAGCTGTAACCTGGCCAATGTGCATAATTGATACCAATAAAAAATCAGGGTCGAGGATGATCAGTTGGGGGCTCCTTCAGGGTACGTTTATCCAAATAGGCCCGCCGGCAGAGTTCAAAGATATATCGACCGAGAACCACGGTCGAACAAAGATCGATATCAACCAGACGGTGGAGATCGGAGAAATAACGGTCCTAGACGCAACCCCGTTCAAAGTGATAGAAGAAATGATCGAGGATAGAGCTCCCGAGGGCTCATGAGTAAGAGTGGTTTCGACAGGAACGTCAAACCCAAAGAAGTGCCTCGACTATCGGAGTACAACTTCAACGTCGATGCGTCAGTTATTGTATCAGCCATCGGACGTATCTGTAACACCCCGTACATTCAGACTAGGTGTGGATATGTTAAATGGGTATTAATTTGATATTTTAGACATATGAAGTCCTAGAGGATATGTATGGGTGAAAATAGTTATTTCAGAATCAAGATGGAGAATGAGGTGCATAAGATTCGATAAAATCGACTAAGTTTACAAAAGGTCCGTCTTCTAGCAGGATTTAGTGAAAATGTGTAAGGAATTTGGGAAAACTCAAAAGATGAAAGTTGTAAAACTCAAAAGATGAAAGTTGTATGCCTTTGAAATAGCTTTCCAACGATATATTGTGGAGCTTGAACGGATCTCTGTGCAAAACGTTATGTGTTTTACAGAGCAGTGTGCAATATGCGCGCCCAGGGGGTCACGTGCGCGGCCGAGCACTTGTGGCAGTGCTACTACCATTTTGCATGGTCAGGTGCGCGGTTGGGCCTTTAGGCGCACAGGGACGCACCTGGGGGTCATTTTTAAAGCCCTACTTCGTCCCTCACACCCCAAAACACAAAAACTTGCTCTAGAAAGGGAAGCTCTCAAGAACCTAACTCCTCAAAGGTCCCTCCGTCATCTAAGGTAAGTTCTAGTGGTGATTCTAAGTTGATTTCAATTTCCCAACACCTTATTAACATAGGTAAACCCTCCAAATCATTAGATATTCGATTGGAGTATCATTGTTGAGAGAAGAAACACTAGAACTCGAATTCAAGAGGATTGAACTTCAAAAAGGTAATGTCTTCACCCTCTAATTGATTATACCATTGGATTAATGATTATAGAATCTATGTTCATGATATATGAGTTGATGGGTTTGATAGAAAAGCATGAAAAATTATAGGTTTGTTTTGTTGATTATTGATTATTGGTTAAGGGTGTTGTTTATCTTTGGTGAAGAAGAATGAATTTGATTATACGAAATTTGAGATTTTAGAATTTATCTAGGAGCAAGAGAATGGCTTATTGGGTGTAGAAACACCATTAATAAGGGCTATGAAGCTTTATTCCACCAAGTGATTGATAAAATGCCTAAGTGACCAAAACATGAGTATTGTTGCTAATTTGGAATCTCTTTGACTTGTATTGATATAGATTAAAGTTGAAAGGGTTGGCGAATGTTGTATTATGCTCAAGAGCAGGAAGTTAAGGTATGTGAGGCTAACTCGCGATGTTTGGGATTGTTAATAATTCTCCCTACACTATGTTTCTTTTACCATGTTACTAATTGCCTTAGAAATATAGTTAAGCCTATTTTCTTGAATAGTTGCAGAACTTCTATTCTCTAGCTTCGTAACTCGTTCATGACTTTCATTATGAACGTTGTGAACTCTGTGCGTAATCAATATAGACTTGGGTTTGATGCCCATGAGTCTCAGTCTAGATTACTCACCATGTCATAAACATTTGAAGTTTCAGTTTTCATAATCAGTTCATGAATACATGTCTCAGTCTAGTTCAGCATTCGAGTATCATTTAACTCAATATGATTCAGTATTTCAGTATCATGTATTGCAATATGATTCTCAGTTCCTGATTTTAAATCTCTGAATGTTGAACCCCTGTATTTGGGCCTGAGGCTACAGTTAATGCTTTATGCATCTTTGGGTCTGAGGCCGCAGTTTATGCTTTATGCATCTTTGGACCTGAGGTTGCAATTATGTATACGTATACTTGGGACCGAGGCTGCAGTATAGCACATATATATTGGAACTGAGGCCGCAATTTATTTATTCAAATAAACAGGTGGTTCATCATTCAGAAAATGGAGTATTCATATCCTTACTTCCTTTGTTCAGTTCAGTTATCAGTTATCATTTCAGTTATTAGTTACTAGTTATCATTATCATTTTAGTTATCATTATTAGTTATCATTATCATTTCAGTTATCAGTTATCCGCTATCAGTTATCATTTTAGTTTCAGTTTCAATAGTTATCATTTTAGTTTCAGTTTCAATAGTTATCATTTTAGTTATCAATTATCAATTCTCAATCATCAGCTTAGTTTCAGTTTCAATATTTATAATTCTTTCTTTCAGTTGCTTTAAATACTAGTGCAATTCAAATGTACTAACGTCCCTTTTTGCCCGGGGCCTGCATCTCATGATGCAGGCAATGATTTACAGGTTGACGATTCAGAACGCTAGGATTCTCGTACCAGCTATTAGGTTATCCCCAGTTCTTTCGAGGCATTATCATTACCTTATAGTCTTCAGTATTTTCAGACAGAGAGTGTTTTCAGTGCTTCATTAGAGGCTTCATAGACTAGAATAACAGTTAGACAGAGTCACATGCATTTAAGGTTAAGCAATGTTGCTACATATATGTTTCAGACTTATATTAGTGTTTTCGAGTATATCAACATGTGTTATTATCTTCCGCATTCAATATGTTATGATATCACATGTTGATTCAGCCAGTCAGTTGGTTCGCTCGATCACATGTAGTCAGGCACCAAGTGCCGTGTTACGTCCAGGCCCAGGTTCGGGGCGTGACTGTATCAAAGACACTAGGTGGCCTTGACCTTTACAGACTGATCCGACGCAGAGAAATCCTAATCAAATGTGCAAGTATGATGGCACCCATGGTCATAGAACAAAAGATTGCATACAGTTGAGGGAAGAGGTAGCCTATCTGTTTAACGAGGGCATCTTCAAGAATTCTTGAGCGACCGAGCTAAGAACCACTTTAGAGACAGTGATGCAAACAGAAATAATGATCAAGAAGAGCCACAACACGTAATTCACATGATCGTTGGTGGGGTCGACATTCCACCGGGACCCATATTCAAGTGCACCAAGGTGTCGATCACGAGGGAAAAGCAAAATCGAGATTATGTGCCGGAAGGGACCTTGTCTTTCAATGATGAGTATGCATAGGGGATCTCACAACCCCACAACGACGCACTAGTAATATCTGTTCTTATGAATAAAAATCAAGTTAAACGTGTTTTGATTGATCCAGGTAGCTCAACCAACATCATTAGATCGAGGGTCGTAGAACAGCTAGGCCTACAAGATCATATTGTGCTCGCAGCCCGGGTTCTTAACGGCTTCAACATGGCGAGCAAAACCACCAAAGGTGAAATTATTTTGCCACTGAACGTGGCTGGGACCATCCAAGAAATAAAGTTCCATGTAATCGAGGGTGACATGAGGTACAACGCAGATGTTGTCCCATTAGGATCAATTGCAGTGAATACAAATTTTACAAATTTCGTTGCCCTGCTCGGAAGGCCTTGGATCCATAACATGAGGGCAGTACCCTCGACCCTTCACCAGGTTATGAAGTTCCCGACACCAGAGAGAGTAAAATGGTGTACAGGGAGCAACCATCCGCCAAGGAGATGTTTGCAGTGGACGAAGTGATACCGGTATTGGCACTCTCATCAGCAAAGGGACCAGATTCGAAAGGAAAACATGAGGCCAAATAGCAACCACAGACACCAGCCTCGACCCAATTGGAGAAACAGGGGGCAGACGATGACGATGACTATTGGATCCCTCGATCCTTCATAATTCCCCATGACTCCGGCGCCACCAATTCAACAGTCGAAGAGCTGGAACAAGTCATATTGATCGAGTACCTGGCTGAACGAAAGGTATACCTGGGCACGGGGTTAACTCCTGAGCTCAGGAAAAAACTTATTCAATTCATTTTAGATAGCATGGATTGCTTTGCTTGGTCCCATCTCGATATGACACGGATCCCACCGGAAATCATTATCCATCGATTGAGCCTGGACCCGAAGTTCCGTCCAGTAAAGCAAAAAAGAAGGCCCCGGTCCGAGGTTAAACATGCATTCATCAAGTACGAGGTAACCAACCTTCTCAAAAGAGGATCCATTCGGGAAGTAAAATACCCTGAATGGTTATCAAATGTAGTGGTAGTCCCTAACAAGGGGAATACACTTAGAATGTGCGTAGATTATAAAGACTTGAACAAAGCGTGTGATAGTAGCCTATATTTATGCAATTTAGACACTATTTACACTCTAATTTAGCCGCACTTTATTGATAAAAAAATGCTCTAATTAAGAATTGTATGCTTTGCAGGAGCCACTCTGATCTAGGAGGAAGCTAAAGAGTGTTTTGGAGTCAATACGTAGCGTGGAAGGCCAATCGAAGGTTACCCCGGTCGAAAAGGAGCGAGAAAAGTAAGCGATGAAGTCCCCTCCAGGTGCGCGGTCGCGAATTGGGCCACGCATTGGAGGCAGAACACTGGATGAAACCCGCGGCCGCGGACGGGCAGACGGAGGCCAACAACTCAGGGTCAAATATGTAATTTCTAAGGCGGCTAACCTAAACCTATATGAAGCCTAATTCGCCCAGAAAAGAAAGGGAGATGTTTTTAGGAGATTTTGGAGGCAAGAACAAGAGAGAGAAGACGGAGAATTTCTTAAGAGTTTTCATCTTCTTCTTCTTATTATTACTTCCATTGATGATTATGAATTGTTATAGTGAATTTTTATCCGTTAGTATGAGTAGATAAATCTGTCATCTAGGATTTCTGGAACCAATTTTTGGATGAAGTCTTGACTCTGTTTTTATATAATTGAGCCGTTATTATTCTATGATTGTTCAACTATGTGTTGTTTTGTGATTGATTGAAATGTCCCTTGCTTAATCGTGTCTAGTTACCTTATGTTGTTTGAGAAAGAATACTTGGTTAGATTATTGTCGAACAACACCACTTTTGGGTAAGTTAAGAGATTAATTACTTAAATTTAAAAGCGGGGTTAGAGATAACGAAGCTTTAGTGGGATAATTCTGAGTTGCATAAATTGTTAACTAGAGTAGTTCGAGAGAATGCTTCTAGTAAATTATCGTAATTGATCGAGAGATAATTACGGTAGCCCGGAACTCATAATCCTCATAGAGTATTATGGCGAGATTATAGCGATCGTGTCAGGAATTAATCCGGCAATTGGAGAAATCAATAGCCCTAGATCCTTTTACCATTGAATTCAACTTTATTCTTGATTATTGCTAATTTTATTGTCATTGTTCCTTAGCTAAATAAATTCCACTTATTATCCATTAAAAATCTTGCATCTGAAAATTATCTAAGCTTATCATTAGCATTGTTAACAGTTATAGTAAATAGGTTAGTTTCTTGTGGGATTTGACTCCGGACTTGAACCGGATTATATTTGCAACGACCGCTTAGTCCTTTTTAAAAGGCATATTTGGGCGTGATCAACGTTCCCTAAAGATTCCTTTCCTTTTACGAATATCGATCGTATGATCGATGCCATGGCTGGCCACAAGATTCTCAGTTTTCTCGATGCCTACTCTGGGTACAACCAAATATAGATGAACCCGGAGGATCAGGAAAAGACCTCGTTTATCACTAAATATGGCACCTACTGTTATAATGAAATGCCATTCAGACTAAGAAATGTTGGTGCAACTTATCAACACCTAGTAAACCGAATGTTCGAAGAACAAATAGGAAAATCAATGGAAATTTATATTGATGACATGTTAGTTAAGTCCCTGCGAGCGGAGAATAATTTAAAACATTTGCAGGAGACTTTCGATATACTAAGTAAGTACAATATGAAGCTAAGCCCAGAAAAGTGTGCGTTCGGAGTTGGCTCAAACAAGTTTCTTAGCTTCACGGTGTTCAATTGGGGGATCGAAATCAACCCCGATAAAATCAAAGCTATCGAGGATATCACGGTCGTAGATAATGTAAAGGTCGTACAAAGGTTAATGGGGTCCTCAGATAGGAGTCACCGATTCTTCTTGCTGCTTAAGAAGAAGAGTAGCTTTGTATGGACGTCGGAATGCCAACAAGCCTTGGAGGAGCTAAAGAGATACTTATCGAGCCCGTCACTGCTTCACACCCCGAAAGCGGACCAACAACTCTACTTGTACTTGGCAGTCTCGGAAATAGCAGTAAGTGGAGTCCTAGTCCGAGAAGAACAAGGTACGCAATTCCCTGTTTATTATGTTATCGAACCTTAGGTGAGGCTGAAACCGGATATCCACACTTAGAAAAATTAGCGCTTACTTTAATAAGAGCCTCTAGGAAATTAAAGCCATATTTTTAGTGTCATACGATATGTGTTGTAACAACTTATCCACTTCAAAACATTTTACACAAACCCAAGCTTTCGGGTCGGTTAGCCAAATGGGCCGTAGAAATCAGTGGGTATGATATCGAATATTGACCCTGAACCGCCATCAAGTCTCAAATCTTGGCGGACTTTGTGGCCGACTTCACGTCGGCCCTCTACCCGAGGTTGAAAGAGAAATGTTAATAAAATTAGGTACATCCTCGGGAGTCTGGAACTTCTTTACGGATAGTGATTCGAACGCGAAGGGTTCCGGGTTGGGTATCGTACTAAAACCACCCACGAGTAATGTAGTTAGACAATCTATCAGGAATTCGAAATTAACTAACAATGAGGCCGAGTATGAGGCCATGTTGCAGGTCTCGAGTTAGCTAAAAGCGTGGGAGAAAAGGTTATCAAGGCTAAGTGTGATTCCTTCCTCGTGGTAAACCAAGTCAACATGACTTTCGAAGTCCGAGAAAACCGAATGCAGAGGTATTTGGATAAATTACAGGTAGCTCTATAGTGATTCAATGAATGGATCTTACAACATGTACCTCGAGAACAGAACAGCGAGGTCGACGCTCTTGCAAACTTAGGTTCATCAGTCGAAGATGACAAGCTCAACTCGTGGACTGTCGTACAACTCATGAGATCGGTGATCGAAGAAGGTCACGCTGAGATTAACTCCACAATTTTGACCTGGGATTGAAGAAACAAGTACATATAATACTTGAAAAACGGGAAACTTCCATCAAATCCAAAGGAGTCGAGAGCTCTACGTACAAAGGCAGCACAATTCACTTTGTTAGAAGACGAAACGTTGTTTAGAAGGATGTTCGATGGACCGTTGGCAATATGTTTGGGACCGGGAGACACCGAATACGTCCTACGGGAAATTCACAAGGGCACTTGCGGAAATCATTCTGGTGCCGAGTCGTTGGTCCACAAAGTAATCAGAGCAGGATATTATTTTATCGACATGGATAAAGATTCAAAGGAATTTGTACGCAGATGCGACAAATGCCAAAGATATGCGTCAATGACTCATCAGCTCGACGAGCAGCTCCATTCAGTCTTATCCCCATGGCTGTTCATGAAATGGAGGATGGACATCGTCGACCCTCTTCCATCAACCCCAGGTAAAGCTCAGTTTGTTTTTTATATGATTGATTATTTTTCTAAGTGGGTTGAAGCATAGGCTTTCGAGAAAGTCAGATAAAAGGAAGTCATGGACTTCATTTGGGACCACATTATATGTCGATTCGGGATGCCTGCCGAGATTGTATGTGATACTGGAAAGCAATTCATGGGCAGCAAAGTGACTAAATTTATCGAGGATCACAAGATCAAAAGAATTTTATCGATACCTTATCATCCCAGCGGGTGCCAAATCGACCAACAAAACCATTATTCGGAATCTTAAGAGGAGATTGACCGACGCCAAAGGAAAGTGGAGAGAGATATTGCACGAGGTTCTTTGGGCATATCATACAACGTCGAAGTCTAGTACAGGAGCAACACCGTTCTCGTTAGTCTATTGCATCGAAGCTCTTATCCCTATCGAGGTCGGATAACCTAGCATCAGGTTTCCATAGGCAACAGAAGAATCAAATAACAAAGCCATGAATATGAGCCTAGAACTATTGGATGAAAGACGCGAAGCGCCCTCGTCCGATTAGCCGCACAAAAACAGCGAATCGAAAGGTACTACAATCGAAGAGCCAATCTTCAGCATTTTAACATCGTGGACTTGGTTCTAAGAAAAGTCACCCTCAACACCCGAAATCCGAATGAAGGAAAACTGGGCCCGAACTGGGAAGCATCATACCGGGTTCTCAAAATCGCCGGAAAGGGATCCTACAAGATCGGCATGATGAACGACGAACAACTATCGAGCAATTGGAATGTGTCACTCCCAAAACGATATTACTGCTAAGGTACGACCCCTTCTATTTTCATTTATATTTTTAACTAACTCTTACAGGTATTCGACTAGAAACAGCAAGGGGTTCTTCGACATGAAGTCTTTAGGTCTGGAAGCACGCGTTACACTCTTTTTCCCTTAGACCGATTTTATCCCAAATGGGTTTTCTGGTGAGGTTTTTAACGAGGCAACCATTGATCGTGCTAACTAAGAACAATTCAACAGTATCCAAGGCGTCTTTGCAATCAACCTCGAATACTGGGGGCATTGACTTCGAACGTCAACTTTGTTGCGAGGAAATTACTTCATTATAGCAGGGTCTCGATAGGTAGAATTTGTATGGGCCAAACGGTCAAACGAACCCTGCCCACGTAGGTTGCTCGAGCCCTGACGCAAAACATGTACGCATGTATAAGCATTTATAAAGAGAAGTATTTTTCCTTGCCGATATCTCTGGCCTTAGAAATGTTTTGGAGATAATTGCATTTTGATTGAGTTATTGATATAAGGAAAAGGAAAGTAAGTAAGGTAAACAAAAAATACTTCTTTTTCTTTGAACCCACCCAATCAAAAATCCTCCTTTTCTCAAAGGAGAATCGAAAAAATCATATTTTCATACAATATCTTAATTGAATTATATGTAATGATCAATAAATTAAGTTGAATTCTATATCTACACATACCAAAAACATCGCAAAATCCTAGTACCAATCTAATCTATTCTATAGATATTTGGACTAGAGTTGACAAACAAACAAAACAAGCAATAGACTTTCTTAGTATCGAATAGAAATCTAAATGGGGCGTGGCCTACTTTACAAGTTCATGCTCTCGAACTGTTATGGAAACATGCTTAAGGGTCGATCATAACCAGAGCTCGAATAATTACCCCTACACTCGGGGACTGCCGTCCAAAAAATAAACGAGATCGAATTATCGAAACTTCGAGGTTATAAGACCTTTTGGGCAACCCTCAAAAATTAAAGGCCACGGCCACCGCACTCGGGGACTGGCACTTCGGGCAAGTTCAAAGTAAGACGGGAAAATAAGCCCAATGGGAAAATCCCGAATTAAGAGTCTACGAACGAATTAACACGGTTCGGAGATCTCCGAATTTCGTAATGAAACAGGCCTTCGAATTCTTCATAAACCGGTTAAAAAGGCTACCCCCGACAAAATCATAAAAGGCTTCGATAATATTAAGCCTCTAAAACTCTAGTAAGTACTAAATTGTTCGAACTCTTGATTAATTTATTATTTCGTGCTAAGTCATTACGAGTGTTGTAAATACAAATGATAAGGGGAAAAAAGTCATAAACAAGCTTTTTATAAAGGCCATTGCCAGATCGGCCTAATAAAAAATACAAAGCCTAAGGGCTGTTTTTACTTTGAGTTTGAGAGAATGTATAATAGCTGCCCACTAGACTGCTTAAAGTAATAAAATATATGTATAATATATGTAAATATATGTATAACTATGTATACTCCGACATAATCTAGAAATATTAATTAGAAAAAGTAAATAGTGAATCCAACTGGCTATTCGTATAAAGCTCCCCTATAATATGTTATTTGATGGACATGACATAGATATTTTTTATCCACAATAATTGACCTTAAAAATCAACAAATCATGAAAATGCATGTTAACTATGGACAAGTAAATAAATGAAAGCCCACACATTTGCACAAATGGAGAATGTAAGATGCATTCAGTGGCGTAGTCACGTACAAGAAATGATGGTTAGTTAAACACACTTTATGGAAAAATCATATAGTATATATAAAAAATTATATTGCGTATATAAATTAAAAATTACTTTTTGTATATGTATATTAAATCTGGAACACTTTTGACGAAATTTCTGATTTCGCACTGGCATGTATCATAACTTATTATGTTGGATTCTTTAAACCTGTGTTTGTGATTTGAATCGTTCAAATTTTGAATCCCCTTTAAAATCCAAATGTCTCCATCTAAACGGATCGCATAGGCATTTGGAACTTGATAAATGATATACAAATATAAAAAGCATGTTGATGTCCCCTGTTTTCTTTGTGAAAAGAATTAGGACTGCTTGTTTATGTGTGCTGTTTGCTTAGACATAGGATCTTAAGGTTGAAGCATGATAAGAATTTATTTACACTTAGGGTTTACATTAATCCAATAAATATTTGACACATATTTTCACAATTATTATTATTACCAATAAATCAAAGTTAATTCATATACATTTTCACCTTAATTTAACATTTATTATAGTAAATTAGTATAATTTGGTGTAAACATGCGGTGCGTTAAAATATAGATTTGATGTTGATTAGTTCATCCTAAGAGTCCCCTACCGTCCCTGGTTTCTATTTCTTACGTAGGGTAATGGGCTTGAAGTCTAAGTTCTTGTATTTTTGACATTTATTAATCAAGAAAGACACACAGCATACATTAGTCAAGCCTGAATTTTTTGACTTGTTGAGTATGTTATAGCAGAATGGAGGAGGAAGGGAACAATCAGATTTTCATGCAACTAGTTTGAGATTGATGGTAATACCAGGAATCGTTGAGAACAGTAAAATACTAAAGTAGATATCGAATTAATAAGAGATTGGATTACCTCAGTAGAGATTGAGGCCTCGTTTGTTTGCACTTAACGTAGGTCTGAATCTTAATCATTCAAATCTCAGACGTTAAGTGCGTTTGTTTTTAAAGTCTGAATCTTAATTATTCAGATCTTAATCATTAAACGTGTTTGTTTTTTACTTCACAACCACTTAATGAGTCTGAATATGTCTATATGATTAAGATCTATAACAGAGACTTAATTTCATTAAGATGCTATCACATATTCATTATTAACTGCCGCCACCTCCTATCATTATCAACTACCACCATGCCGCCACCACCACCATACTCAACCACCACTACTATCTCACCACCTCCACTACCACTACGCCACCATCATCCTCAATCATAGCCGCCACCATTATCGATCATCACCACCCATTATCCCCACCACTCCGACCACCATCATTCTCACCTACAATCAACACTCATCCACCTCAACTACCACAACTGATCACCCCATCACCATCAACAACCACAATCACCATCAACAACCACAACTGACCACCCTATCACTATCAACAACCACAGTCGGCACTGCCCATCATTATAACCTACTACTATCCACCCACCATCTTTCTCAGTCACAACTACTACTACCACCCGCCATTATTAACTATCACCAACCACCACCACCATCCTCAATCATAATCGCCATCACTACCAATCACTACTAGCTACTAGCATGAACCACCATCATCAACCAAAACTACCACCGACCACCGCCTCCAGTCGGTATTCACCCTTTAGCCATCACCACCAACAACTATCATATTTTAAAAAACTATATATTTTATTGATAGAATATAAGATTAGTTATTTCATTTGAATTTTATGTTTATCAATTTTCAAATAATATTTTATACATTCAGATGTTAAAAATCAAACAGTCTTAATTATTTTTATTCAGATCTTAATACACATCTTAATATATTCATATGTGTATTCAGATTCAGATATCTTAATCTTAATACACATCTTGATATTAAGATGTGTATTAAGATTTAGACGTTTTAATCTTAAAAAAAACAAATGAGGCCTGAATCACCTTAGCAACGACCGAATTATTCGCACATAAGTCTTCCTACAAAGGGGTGCTAGACGCTCACAAAAAGCTGAATTGGTAAATCTTGGCTTAAAAGACTAGAGATTGAATCCAAAGTCTAGAATGCCTACGATATCTTAGATGATTTATTAGAAAGAAAGAAAGAGAGAAATTGAGACACCCTAAGATGCCATTTGACAATGATTTCGATATCAATATGATATTAATCATAACTTTACACATGAAGAAAACCTATACTGTAAAAAGTTTAAGCCAAAACACACCAACGCAGTATCTAGCTAGCCAGAAATTTCTTTCCGATAATAAAACATACTCCACTTCTATATTAGAAATTTAATCAGTTTCCTCTCGTTTGGCATAGTCGTCGCCATTTTCTTGGACTTGAATAATGATACAAACTTCTCCTTACCAACAAGGAGATGCCTAATTGTAAAATTTGTAGGTCTTGGCTTGTACTATGATTGATCTCAAACCACCAATTGGTGCTAAAACCATCAATAAAACTCCAAAAATTATGCAAATCTGTCATAAAAAGAACATAGTAATTGTCATTTTCAAGTGTATAAAAGGCAAAATCACAAAATTCAAACTACCAACGGCAGATTAATTAAGTTGCACCGTACCCAATTAGCAATCCAAGAGAGACTCCATCTCCTTGGCTTGTAGATTGCAAGCCACATGATGCAAGGCAGCTAAAGAAACAAAAACCAAAGTTTCCCTATAAGACATCTGAAATCTACACTACAAAGAGATTGGAAAAATTATTATGTAAATCACTTACAAAATAAGTTGTTGGAGCAAAAGCAAATCCTCCAAAGAATCCAAGAAGCCCCCCGAAGAAAGGGAAGGTGATTCCAACAAACATTGTGAAAGCTGCAATAAGTCCAAAGGCATTAATATAAGGTTTCTAAATTCTAACTACTTCAAATTTTTATAGTAAATGAAGGCAAGTAACATACCAACATAAATGTTTCTGGTAACAAATCGCAGATACCAAGTAGGCCTGAACCTAAGTTTCTTAACAAGCACAGTCTCGAGCATGTCAAACACTGGCATTGCATAAATCTACAACATCATAACATAAACATGTCATTAGGTAAATGGTACGCGCTAATGAAACATAACTGGAACTTTCCTATTTAGATCAGAACATTGATCATATATACCTGATAGCTTCCAATAACGTGAACGACGACAAACATGTTAGCCATGACAATGAGCCATGTAGGTTTGTTCAAAGACACGAGAATGTTGTCTTCTATAGAATTCCCAAACATCCAATAGCCAATAAATGCGACAGGGAAGTAACAGAGAGCCACAACTATGTAAGCAACAACAACTCCTCTCCACATAGGTATTTTCGAAGGTTTCTCAGGTGTTGAAGGGATCGTAGCTTGAATCTCCAAAACCACGTTATGACCCGCATATGCAAAAGCAACTTCTCCCAATCCACTCAGAAAGTTGAAAACAGTTCCTGACGTGCTGTGAGCCTTGTACCCATAATCTACATCCGGTTGTACACCCTTCTTTACTGATGCCCCCCAAGCAATTGTAGAATAACTTCATAAAAACATGTTAATAACAGTGTCAAAATTTAAAGAAGTGAGCAAATTAGTAGCTTTTATGAAGGGACTTTTGCCTATTGGTTTAGTCGAGTCTTATCGTAGAGACTCTTGCTAGCTGGTATACATAGAATATACACTGAGTATACATATATTATACATGATTGAGGGAGGAAAAGGTAAGAGTAAGCTAAAGAAAAATATCTATACCTTAGGGACATTACTGCGGCAGCCAAAGAGACACCAGATATGGAATTGAAATTGGGAAGATGGGAAAGCACAAAATGAACAGTGGCAAATATCATGATGAAGTAGGAAAGTTTAATATCTTTGTTGCAATGGATATTGTCTTCGTTTTTTGTGCAAACCAATTCGTGGACCTTCATCAGTGATCTTCCTCCGGTTACCATATAAACAATGTCAACACCAACTTCAACAATTAATTGTTGTGGCACAACAATCCATAGGCCAAGTTTTTCTCCAAAAGCATGTTGTCCCAATTCATGATATCTATCGAAACGTTTCCCCGGAACCATTTCGTGCATCTCAACCATTTGCCATAGTGTATACAAAGTAATAATCCAAGATACTACCATCACCGTTACACCAGGTCCCCTGAAATTACAGTACCGTCAGTGTATATAACTTAATTAAATCCAATGTTGATAGGTAACTTTTAAATGGTAAAAAAGATAAAAAGAGAATATTGTACCATCCAAGCTCTGACATAGCATAAGGAAGACTGAGAACACCAGCACCAACCATAGCAGTAACATTGTGAAATGCAGAATACCACCATTTTGCATTCCTAGAGGAAGTAATAGGGAGCCACGCATCGATTGCCTTCTCTTCTGCAGTTCTTGTATCAACCTGTCATTTGATTATAGTTCCAATTCTAAGTTGAATTTTACAAAACGTTAAACGCAGTGCCGTAGCAGACCAAAAAATTCTAGGAGTAGTAAAAAATATGGCAAGTTATTTACTACAATCAGTTAATTACACTATTGCGTATTTCGGTGCATATAACATAAGTTTGAAAAGTAATTGCTTTAAACAATAAAATGCAATGAGAAAGAAACTTCCCAAGACTTCACAGGTATATATGTAGTCTGCAGAACCACTCAAAGGATATTTTCGTGATGTTCAAACCTAAGTAACAGATAACTTTGTTTCAGTTTTTCATAACAATTTTTTTTTCAACTAATTAAAAAAATTTAAAAATTTCTTCGGATTGTTGCAAATGGATTAAGATGCAAAGTAACGTGAATCCATGTGACCCACTAATTATAAACTAATAGTGCTTCTTATTAGTAATTTGTATACTTCCTCCGTTCCAATTTACGTGAACCTGTTTGATTAGGCACAAAGTTTAAGAAAAAATGAAGACTTTTAAAATTTTGTGGTCCTAAACAAGTCAGAAAGGGGTCCAGAATAATTGTGTGATCATAGAAGCTTCTCATTATGACATAATTGAAAGTTTAAATTAAATTATTTTTAAATTTTAAAAGAGCAGATAAAAAAAATAAGTTCACGTAAACCGAAAGGAGTGAGTAGTATGGAAAGTCAACCGAAAAGTTGAAGATTTGCTTATCGGACGTCTCTACCAATTTGCCGTATATTTAACGTCGTAATTAATTAATTTTTCTTTTTTTTTTGAAGTACCCTACTCATCTAACGTGATGTACACACATGCACGTCAACCATTTAATACATAGCTTAAACATAATTTAAAGATCGAAATTAAATCACCATATTTGAAGGGGAAAAAAAATAGAAATGATATAAGTTTGACTGGTTCAAGATTGATTCTAGACCACCAAACAAACAAGAAAAAGGTAGGAAAGTTCACATATTTCTCATGAACCAAAGCTTCTTTGTTTCGTAACCCGAACAGAGAAAAAGCTGGAAATAATAAATGAACAAAGAAATGAGAGATTGGTTCATGACTTCAAGATCTAAAAAACTCAACCAAGCTTTTCAAATATTTAGCAAATCTCAAACAATATTTATGTAATTCTTGATATCCACATCATATAAAGTTTGTATATATAGAAGATTTTTACACTATCAAATAAAGTAAATGATATATAACTACATGTAACTCGATCATGTGCAAAATGTAGGAAGAATAATCAAAAATAAGGAAAGCTAAGAGGTAAAATATACTTGATATTGTAAAAATTCTTTATACTATTAATGTAACATGTTTAGAGAGAGAGAGAGAGAGAAATTTATAGAGCGAGACTTACCTTGTCATTGTTGTAGTTGGGATCTGAGGGAGCTTGAGTTCCCATGGCTACAGGTCGTAGAAATTAAACTTCCCGAGAATTTAAAAAGGAAAGAAACCGAGGAGAGGATGAAGGGGACAGAAAACGGAAGAGTATAGAATGAAAAACGGAACACTACGAAAAATATCGAAGCTGTGTGTCTTATATAAACAAAACTACATATACTCTTAGCTGTGAAAATAAATTATTATGAATTCTCAGTCGTTAGCTGGTTTCGTAGTATTTAAAATGGGGAAAATAAATCCAGATAGGACCTACTATATATAAATTAACAAGTAGAGATTGAAGGTGACGTTTTTGTTTGACTTTGATTTTGATTTTTAGAAAAAAAGAAAATATTAGTAGTCATGAACAAAGGCGATGAATTTGATACTACTATAGTATATACTACAAGTTGCCATCAGTCTCTTTGCTATTTGCTTATACTCGTATATACTAGTAATTATTTTGACTTAAGAGTTGTTTTCTGATAATTAGCTGTATAAGTCTCCTAGGAAAATTCCACGAACTTTGCATTACTCATTTTATTCTCCGGCCTGCAATTGTGTTTGTTACAAGTTGTATCATATAATGTTTTGTATGTTACAAAATATATATATATTCATACTAACTGAATTAATTATTACCTTTACAATATGCAGGTGATTCCGTGATAATGAAGGAGAAATTCCTGCGTTCATACTCAATTTAATAAATAACTGAGATGTACATATCATGCCTCAAAAATTCAGTTTTGATGTTTTAAAACTCAAATCAACTTTTAAAATAGACCAAAACGCAAAGAAAATAGAAAATATATTTTAAAATACTATATATATAATCACTATTATTGTCTAAGTCTCCGTTTACCTTGAAAATAGTATTGACAATTAAATTTGAATTTTATAGTTCTAAAAATATGTGATTTATTCCAATACTAGTTGTTAGATGAATGATGCTAAGAGCAAGTAAGTAAAAATAAAGTATGCAAACCAAGATTATCACAAGGCCAGGGGCCTCGAACTCGCTTGAACAAGGGCCTCGAGGTCGAGCTAAAGCAGTTGTTAGTAGGTGATCGATGAAGAAACAATAGAATTGGGGCCTAGGGATAGCCTTTAATGGTGAATAATGAGCAATGAATGAAGAACAATTAATGCAAATGAAGGCAATAAATCAGTGGAATAATTGTTGAGCACACTTAGATAAGAAAAGCAGAGAATGTTATCAGATATTGAATATTCATCCCTTTTACAAAATGACAAGGGTCCTCTTTATATAGGAGGGGGAATCCCAACATAGTACATGTATAATTATGATAAGGTAATGCTATTGGTACAACTATTTAATGGCTCAGTACAACTAATTATGACAAGGTAATGATATGCTCCGTCGATGGATACACCTAGGGGCCAAGCTTCGAACTCTGCTCCGAGCTTCTCGAGGTCGGGCGCGAAATGCCACAGTGACCTCAAAATACGACTTTTCGATTTTGGCCGTATACAGTCTCCAGTTTCTTAATTATAAAACAACATATTATATAGTTATAATCAATTAATTAAAAGAAAAAAGCGCACATATATAGAACGTTATTAAGAAATAAGCGCATTAACTCTTGGGGATCTTTTTATATTTTGCCTTCGATCTGCTATAAAAGATATCACATTCTGAAAATGTATTGAAGTATTTTCTCTCTACAAAACTTTCGTCATATTTGTAGTATCTCTCATTTTCAATCTTTTACAGTAGTGAAGACTTTATTAGAAAAATGAAAAGTGGAATGTTCTCCAATTAATGCAGTAATTTGTTAGCCATTGAGGCAGACTCGTGACCCTTATCTATTGGTCCTCTCATTGCATAGTTATTCAAACGAGGAAGATGTCGAAGCTTGAGACCAAAATTGCAGTGCTATTTAATATAGTATGTATTGTACGCATCGTGGCGAATTTGAAATAAGTTAAAAATATTTCGATAAAAAATGTTTGATACATATTTTACCTCTAAAACCTTATATTAGCAATTTAATATTTTCGACAAATGGTGGTGTAGCTTCGCCCCTGTGTACACCTCCAATTCAAAAACTCGTTTTCCTTGTATTTTCTGGCTTAGTCAACCACGTAAGTTTCTTCGTAGTTGCCTCTTAAATGCTAANCCCCCCCCTTTTTCTTTTTTCTATATTTCCTTAACAGTTATTGTGCTAATTATATTTAATCCAGTTAATTCGATGAGGACAAAATAGAGCTGCAGTGGAGTGATAAACTACAAGAAAATCAATAAAGTTGTGACAAAATATTTTTGATGGATTTGCGACAAAATTCATCAATTTGAGACGGAGTTGTAAAGATTTTATTCTTACGTCACAATTTTTCTGGCAGTCGAATTTGTGGAGAAATTGTAACTAATTTTCTGTCACAAATATGATTGTTATTAGTGTTATAGTTCTATCCTACACCATATACGTATAGAGTTTATAAGGACCCTCACCTCACAAGTAGAAAAAAAAAGACCACGGCATTTAATTCTCTGGAAATTGTACATTTGCGGTTGCATCAATATTGTTTTACTTTGTTATCTTCGTTTAGTTTAATTTGGTTCCAGCTCTAGTTATACAGTACTCGCTCGGGTCCATAATAAGTGACCAATTTACTTTGGGTATACCCATTACAAAAATACTAAATTCTAAACAAAAATAGTTAGTGTGACTAAATTACCCTTAATTAAATGTTGCAGCATAATTTAATGTGAGGAGTAAAAGACTTTTTAGGGATACGTACATAAGGGTAATTTTGGAAAAATAAATTAAATTGTTTCTTGATTATATAATGAACACTTATTTTGAACCAAAATAAAAAAATAAATTAATTACTTATAGTGAAGCGGAGGGAGCATGAAATTATTTATGAATCAAGGGAACATTCTATCAGCTGTATATTGTGCTCCACAAAGTACTACTGAGGAACAAAAGTATTTCTTTTCAAGTTTTTCTAGTCCTATGCATTTGGTTGCATGCAAGCGCAAAGCTAGAGTAGCTATGAGTTTGTTTGAATTCAGTAATTTTTGCTTAAAAAATTATTAAATATGTTGAGATCAATAGGCCCCACCTATTTAACTAGATTATAATTAAAAGAGTAATTAGTATTACGCTATACTATAGTTAGTTGTTGAGTTAATTATAACAGATATATGTATAAATAGAAGCTTAGATACTAAGAACAACACAACAGTAATGAATTTTTTTTTGTGCATCACTATGAAGTAACTGCTTCCTTCTTCTTTTTCTCATTTCCTTCTACTCACCACCATAGTTGAAGCTTTGTGACATGTTATTAGAGCTCGGTTAAATAAGTGTTAGAGCTCAGCTGCGATGGGTTTCTTAAGCCTCGTATGTATTTTCTAAATCAAATTGATTAATTGATCCAATTCTCAATTCGAATCTCACTCCTCACAAGTTAGGGTTTGGGGATTTGTTCGATTGAGCCTTGATTGACTGCAAATAATTGTATTTCTTCTCAATTTCAGATTTCTCAGAGTTTCTCCTTCAATTTCTGCAATAATGTCGGTTAATGAAGAAGACGTTGATATTTAGTTCACCACTCAAACCTTCGCACAATCAGTTGATCAAGTCGACCATCACCATCCATTGTACATTCACACATCCGATACACAAGGTTTAGTTCTCATCTCTATTCAGCGAAAAAGTTCTGAAAATTACTCTATTTGGAGTAGATCGTTGAAAATCGTGTAGCATGGTAAGAAAAAATTAGGCTTTGTCTTAGGCACATGTAGAGAGTAACTATGATGTTAGTCTTCATGAACTATAGGTTAGGTGCAATGCAATAGTGTTAACATAGATTATGAAAACAGTGGCACCAAACTTGATTAGCACTATCATCTATGCCTTTGATGCTTATACTGTTTGGGAAGATCTAATAAAATAATTTGACAAAGTAAATGTATCTAGAGCACCTTATCTACATAAGGAAATTGCTACCTTAACTCAAGGAGTATCCTCTGTATCTGTGTACTTGTTTCGACTAAGGGAACTCTGCGATGAGTATGAAATACTCACTCCTCCACTTGCATGTGCTTGCCTTGAGTCAAAGAAGAATGTAGAACACTATTAGCTTCAAAAGATTTATCAGTTTCTCACAGGTCTTAATGATTCTTACGAGAATGTCAAAAATCAAGTACTAATAGCTCGACCATTACCTAACCTGAATCAAGTCTATGCCATGATAATCAATGTAGAAAGTCAAAACATTATTGGAAAAAGTGTGTATGGTTCTAATGATAACAATATTGCTGCTATGATGAGTAATAAGGCTCAGAATGGTGGTCACAATGGAGGATTCAACAACAATGGAGGATTTAACAATTTTGGAGGTTTTACCAAAACTAGCTATTCTGGAGGTTACAAACCTAAGAATTTCATCAAAAAATCAACAATTCAGTGCGACTACTGTAAGTGTAAAGGCTATACAAAGGAAAACTGTTTCAACCTCCATGGATATCCTAGTGATTTCAAGAACAAGAAAAGAAGTTGAGGTTTTAATGCTCAAATAAAAAATGTTAATCATAATGAGAACAACTATGGGAATCTACCCCCAGAAACACAAGGCAACCAATTGAACTGTGCTACTCCAGCTCAGTTCTTTACTCCAGAACAATACCAGCAAATTCTGCAGATGTTGAACAAAGGCAAGGATATTGAATCTATTGCTAAATCAGCTACTGCAGGGACAACATGTATACTACATAATTTCATGTCTACATAGGTGTAGCATAATTGGATAGTAGAAACATGAGCATCTAACCACATGATGCATAGTTTAACTTTATTGGATTCCTATGAAGAAGTATCAGAGAAGGATAAAAATAAAGTACATTTGCCTACTGGTGAACAAGCTTCTATTACACACACTGGGATCTTCTTTCCTCAGAAATAAGAAAATTCAAAATATACTTCATATTCCAGACTTCAAGTATAACTTACTCTCAGTGTCTAAAATCACAAAAGAGTTAAGGTGTTTGGTGGCATTCTTTTCTGACTTTTGTGTCTGCCAGGAACTCTTCAGTGCGAAGGTATTGGGGATTAGTAGAGAAGAACTTGGACTCTACATCCTCAAGTTGTAGACAGACAAATCCCTGAACATCATATACCCTCAATTGTAAATACCATTGATAGTACAAATAAGAATGTTAGACTGAATATTACAAGTCTTTGTAATGATTTCTCTTTGTGGCATAAGAGGCTAGGACATGCTCCTCTAAAGGTACTTTAGAAACTACATAGTCTTCATGAGTTACATCTAACTGATCATTAGTATTGTACTATATATCCTACTTCAAAGCAATCAAGGTTGTCCCTTCCTATTAGAACCACTTGTTCTACTTCTATTTTGTGATCTTGTGCATGCAGATGTTTGGGGTCCATATAGACTACAAACTCATGAGAGCAAGAGATAATTTTTAACCTTGATGGATGATTTTTTTTTAAATATATCTGGATTTTTCTTCTAACTATTAAGGCAGATACTATTGTATTATTGACGAACTTTATCACAATGGTGTCAAATCAGTCTAGGACTGCATTAAAGTGCCTCACAACTGAAATGACACTGAATTTGTGAATGATCAAGTCTATTCTATGTTGCAAAGTCTAGGATTCCTTCATCAAAGTTCTTTTGTTTATACACCCCAACAAAATAGGGTGGTGGAGAGAATAGGACTATCTTAGATATGGCTAGAACACTCAGATTTCAGGCCTTTATACCTCGGAGATATTGGGATGAGTTCGTGTCCACAACATACTGAATAGATTTCCTACTAGACTTCTTGAAGGCAAGTCTCTATTTGAATCGCTATTTGAGAAGATGACTTCTATAAAACATCTCAGAGTGTTTGGTAGCTTATTTTATGCCACAAGAGTGCAGAAAGGGGATAAGTTCAGTCCCAGGGCAATGTCATCCGCTTATATGGGATACTTATTTTCTCAAAAGGCTACATTCTCTATGATCTACACTCCAATGGCTTCTTTGTCAATAAAGATGTTGTCTTTAAGGAAGACATTTTCCCTTTTAAGCATATGATGTCTAGAGTCTCTCCTTTATTCCTTATACTAGAGTTCACAAATGAACAGATTGAAAAGAGTACTGGTCACCCTGCATCAGTCTCATATTTTTTTACTCCTGGTATTCAGTGTTTGCCTTCTTCTCCTAGTCCGTTATATGATGCTCATTCTGCACCAGGCCCCTCAATTTCTCCTTCGTCACCCTTTTCCTTTCCTAAAGGGATTAGAAGATCTTCTAGGCCTTCTAAACCTCCTATATGGTTAACTGACTATGTAGTACATCCTAAGAAAACCACTTGTCACTATCCTGTATCACATCATGTCTCTTATAATCAGCTGTCTTCAGACTACCGGGGCTCTCTTGCTGCATATTCAGCTATTGTTTGTGGTGTCGAACTAGGCTTACGTGTTTGAACAATGCGTTGGGGAGTAAAGGAAAATTTCAGCAGAAAAACACATTTTTGTGGCCCACTATACGGTCGCAGAATCACTCTGCGGACTGCATAATGGTCGCAGCAAAGGTGGGGAAATATTAGAGGAAGGTCTGCGGTACACTATGCGACCACATACTAGTTATGCGGTGCATTATGCAACCAAATAATAGGTATGCGGGCCGTATATCACCACAGACCCAACTAGTCGACCCTAGTTTTGGAGCGTCAATTATGCAACCGATATGCGGGCTACATAATAATTCTGTGGTACAGTCTGCGATCGCAGACCCGAGTTCGGCAAGTTTAAGTTTTAAAAAATTTACCCGACCCCATTTTGATAAATTACCTTTGGGGCTGGGCATCTATCTGATGATTTTAGAGAGAGGTGAGAGTATCTTAGAGAGAGAAAGAGAAGACCTAGCCATTTGTTCATCAATTCTTGCTCAATGCTTGAAGATTTTACAATGATCTTTCTAGGGCTTCAAATAGGTAAGAATTTCTTTTCCCAATTCTTCAATTTCGAGTTTGAGGTAAAATATGGGTGATTGGGTGTATGATTCTTGGGTGTGAGACTATTATGTATACGTGCATGTACCAATAAGGTTTGTGGGAAGATTGTTGATCTCAAATAAGTAAATATTGGGTTATGGAATGAAGAAAATCTTGTAAAAGAACCTTGTAGCCAAATTTGCACATCTAGTATTTGATAAAATGCTCAAATGAGATAAAATCATGAATATCTTCCTAATTTGTGTTCAGTTTTGTTATGTCTTAAAATAGATTGGGATTGCTAAGATTTTTGAAACGTTGTAGTAATTTATGGAAATCTCAAATCGAGGTATGTTGGCTAAACTCTTCTCTTAGAATTGAATCTCATGGTATTCATGTAATTTATGTAAGTCCCGAGTTGTTCATTATAAAGTTGTCTATTCCGAATAAGCTTGTGTTGAAAGATATTATGTTCAATATGTGTACCAAATACTTTTATCATGTTATGTTATCACTTGAGAATGTGAAGTATATGTTGTGAATTAAAGATGTTTCGACTTCAAGTTCAAACGAAGGCTATTATCCCAAATTTTGTAAAAATCTCTATCTGCCTAAGACTCTTAATTGCTCACATGTTTCCTAAAAACCTTGATTTGTAATTCCTTGTTGATGATGATGATGATGATGTTTGAAAGTGAAAAAGGTGAGCGTGATATACTAAATACGGCCGATGTGCCAAGAATAATTTTATAATTGTGGCCACTAGTGCCAATGAAATGAAAGATGTGAAAGAGGTAAGAAACGAGATAATTGTTATAAAAAGGATGATGTATCGAATGAGATGTCCTAAACGACCAGGTCATGATCGGAAGCCATGCCGCACACATGGTGGTGATTGTGTTGGAAATTATAATTGAAATTGTGATTGTGGTTGCTGTCTCGAATGATATGGCCTAGCCGATTGGGTCGTGATCGAACTCCGTGCTAAGAGTATGGTGGTATTGGTATTGTGACATATTGGTACTAAAAATCTCCCAACTTAAGATATGGAAATTAATTTGAACACTATCTTGATCCTAATTTGTGGTTTGATGTTGTTTGTAGCTTCCACTGATATTATGATAATTCTTGCTTGTATTATTTATCATTCTATTGAGAGGGTATTTTATCATTGATACTAGTATTATTCCATATGTACTAACGTCCCTTTTGTCGGGGCGCTGCATCTTCAACGGATGCAGGTGGTTCTACAACAGGAGACATTGGTCAGTGATAGTGGTACAACCTCTTCCCAGCTGACTTGGTGAGCCTCAATTCATTTCAGGGTCATGTATCCTTTACTCTTTGTGTATTGTGTTTGAGGTATAGTCGGGACCTTGTTGACGACACTATTATAATACTCTTCTGTATCTATTAGAGGCTCCGTAGACAAAGTATAGGTTGTATATTGGTGCTGGGGAAGTCAAACATTGTTATGTTGTGTTTGAATTGCTTGTTCCATTTCAGACCATGAAAAATGTATGTAAAATTTGAGACTTTAAAATGAAGTAACTAATGGTAATAATTTGGTATCGTATACATGATTTATTTATTAATTAATCAACGAAAATATGTATTCTCTTTATTCATAAGTGAGTTTGGGTAGAAAGTATTTAACAGGCTTGCTAGACCGCATTCACTCGGTTGAGCGCCTGTCGCGCTCCCCGAGTTCGGGTCATGACATTGTTGAAACTAGAACTTTCAAAGAAGCAAGTGCTGATCCAAAGTGTATTGAAGCTATGCGAGCTGAGATTTCATCCTTGCAAGACAACAACACCTAGTCCTTGGTTGATCTGCCTCAAGGGAAAGTTCCTATAGGGTGCTAATGGGTCTTCAAGGTTAAGTATAATTGTCACGACCCAAACGGGAGGATCATGACTAGTAACCTGGCCATACTTGCCGAGCACCAACGTACATTTTATCTAATCTTCTTATTATCCTTAAGGGCCGACGAGATCAATATAAGTGGTAGATATGGATTATGAACACCAAACAATGATAGATAATGGAATCAATATGGATAACATAGGATAACAAGACTGCCAAGAAAATACATATAAGTTAGGAGCTACCACGCTTCCATGAAAGACTATACAACAAAAATCATCCGACAAGGCATACAAAACTATACATAAGTTGACACCTGTCTATGAGCCTCTAAAGAAGCATAAGTAATGCAACATAGTCGGAACAGGGCCCCGACATCCCAAAATATCTATAACCAAAAATGCATACCAAGACCACGGCAAGTCCGGAGAAGGGATCTCCCCTATAACCGCTGAACTGGAAAGCCTACTGTGGTGAGGGAACTATGTCTACCTGTCTATCAGGACCTGCAACACGACATGCAGCATCCACAAATAAAATGGACGTCAGTACGAATAATATACTGAGTATGTAAGGCAGGTCAATATAAATATGAACAATAATGTAAAGAGAGGTAGAGAAGATACAACCTGTAACATCTGAGTGCTTCTAAGTGATAGTAACATGAAACGCATGATACATATATACACATAATCTTTTAAAAATATCCGTCTTTGTGGGCATCATCATTATCGTATCAACATCCGCTTCTATGGGCATCATCATCATCATATCATACCCGGACTCAAAGAGGACTCGGTAAACCCAACTGATCAGTGGTTTCACAATAGGTGCTATACTCGGCCGACTATAGTGCGACTCGGTAGAGTAAAATAGATACATATATATAATGCATGTAGGACTCATTGGAACCATGTTCTGAACATTTTGGAGTGACGTAAGGTCGATATTCTTCGTACACATTATTAGGATTAACTCTTCATCAAGAATATTATAAGAATCAGGAAGTACCAGCAACATTGATAACATAAGAATAAGAGGAGCAACCCCAACATCAATTGTTCCATAAGAAGGGAAACAATGTAAGTACTGCTAGCTTCTAAGAGTAGAGTATCTTTGGAAGCTCGTTCATTGCATTATGTAAAATCGGAGTCGTGCAAAAGAAGTAAAGGTATAGCCTCACATACCTTGTATATACTGCCCCAATATAAAGCTATGCAATTGTCACGACTCCTAAGTCTACAATAAGAGAAATGACAATATCGTTATCATTTAAGCGTCATAACTATTGTGTATCGACCACAACCTATTTTACGATGAAATAGACAGCAACTCCCTTATATATATGACTTCACAAAAGTAAAAATAATCACCAAACATCCCAAACAACATCAATAATAATCAAATTGAGCCTCCCAAAACAGTCCACACACAACCTAATAACTTCATACATAAGACGGCCACCGTAGTCGTGTCAAACGACCAGGAAATGTTACGAAGAACGACCAGCCCACAACCTTACATCTATATGGTGTTTCTACACACCCTTCCTCCTCCAAAAATCCATAATATAGTAGTAAAACACGCAGCCCAAAAACAACACAAAACAGTCCGCAAAACAGTCCGCTATAAGTGAATAACTCGAACTCACGGCTTCCGATCACCGTCCCGTGAGTTCTTACAAGTATAAAATGAATTACCATGAATTTACAGTACAAAAAAAGGGATTAAATAGAGCAGTAAACTCACCTTACTTTCTGGATAACTCATCCCTTATCTTGGTTCTTCAAACTCTAGGGTTTACCCCCAATTTGAACTTGAAAGAGAGGGAAAATCAATTAGGGTTTGTGGATAACTTTTGGGAGGAAGTTTGCAGGGGTTTAGGTCTGGTTATTTGTGAAATATAATGAGGGATATATTTCAGGAGATAATCCTTTTAATAGTCTCTTTGGATGACCCGAAATAGGTGACCATTTAACCAAGTAGGTGACTCACCTACTTGTCACCTAGCAACTTGTGCAGTCTCGCAAAAATGTCTATATCTCTCTACTCTGATGTCGTATTGATAAGAGGTTTAATGAGTTGGAAACTAGACTCATAGATATTCAATTTTGTGGGTAGATAATCCTATAATTCCAAGTATATTGGGGATAAAAGCTTAATAACATTTGACATAAAGTTTAAGTAAAACTATGAACCTAAGTTGCGACAACTCTTGTCGACTTTTGTTTCATAACTCGTTTGACTTCAAGACTATGAGACATATATTATATGATTCAAATACCTTAAAACACGACTTCTTGAGAATATCAAGCACCCCTAGGTTTACCCAAAAGTACAAGTCACAACATCCTTGATTCGTTCAACTTCTAATACGTGTTAATTACTCTTATACACTCTTGTATCATTTAAGATCAATAGGATTAACTTATTATCATCTCAAAGATAATATCTTCTCATGTTTACGTCGATTAACTTATGGCATGATCCAACGTACGTGAATATGGGTTGTAACAATAATCCTAGTCGTTAGGTGGAAAGATATAAGGCTAGACTAATGGCCAAAAACTACAGTCAAGAAGAATGCCTTGATTATACATAAACATTCTCACATGTGGCCAAGATTGTCATAGTGAGGGTTGTAGTTGCTCTAGTTGCTGCCTCTAGCTTGTACATTTTTCAGATGGATGTCCATAATGCATTCCTTCAGGGTGACCTTCTAGAAGAGGTCTACATGCAAGTTCCTGATGGCTTTTCAAGCTAGGGGAGAATCAGAAGGTGTGTAAGCTACATAAGTGTTTGTATAAATTGAAGCAAGCACCTAGGCAGTGGAATCTTAAACTAACAGAGGCACTTATAGACATGAACTTTGCTCAAAGTCACTATGACTATTCCTTGTTCACCAAAAAGATAGTTGTTGATCTTGTGATCTTCTTAGTCTATGTGGATAACTTGTTGGTAACTAGAAGCAATTTACTTCTCATCCAGCAGGTCATAAAAGATTTGCAGGAGAAGTTCAAAATGAAGGATCTAGGGGAGCTGAAGTATTTCATTGGTATTGAATCCTCAAGGTCTCAGGAAGGTAATCTAATGTGCCGAAGGAAATATGCGCTAGAATTGGTGTCTGAACTTGGCTTAGCAGGAGGAAAACCAGCTCATACACCTCTTTAGTTTAATTAGAGACTCACTTCTGTTGAATTTGATCAAGTAGTAAAAGACAGTGACTCTGAAGATGTGCAACTTGGAGAGAAGGAAAATTATCAAAGGTTAGTTGGGAGGCTCTTATATCTAACGATGACAAGGCCAAATATATCCTTTGAAGTTCAGGTACTCATCAAGTATATGCATGTACTTAAGGCTTCTCACATGGAGGCTGCTAGAACAGTAGTGAAATACATCAAGTCTACACCTGGACTTGGTATGTTCATGCCAACTGGAGGTTGTAATCAACTAATAGCCTATTGTGATTCTGATTAGGGAGCATGTGTGGAGTCTAGGAGGTTAGTCATTGGATATGTAGTTAAATTTGGCGAAGCGTTGATCTTTTTTGGAAGTCAAAGAAACAAGGGACATTATTTAGGAGTTCAGCTGAGGCAAAGTTCGGAAGCATGGAAACCACAGTAGCTGAAATTGTGTGGCTGGTAGGACTATTCAAGGAGTTAGGAGTGGATATTGTCTTTCATGTGCCTCTACACTATGACAGTTAAGCATCAATCTAAATTGTTGCACATCTAATGTTTCATGAACGGACTAAGGACATAGATATTGACTATCACTTTATAAGAGAAAAGCTAGTGTAAGGTCTAATTCAAACTCAACATGTTGGAACAACATAACAGATAGCAGATGTGCTGACAAAGGCTTTGTGCAAACCACAACATGACTACTTACTAAACAAGTTGGGAATGAAGAATGTATTTCATCTCTGTTGGGGGGAGGGGGTGTTGAGAGCTATAGGCTCCACCTATTTAACTAGACTATAGTTAAAAGAGTAGTTAGTATTACACTATACTATAGTTAGTTATTGAGTTAGTTATAACACACACGTATATAAATAGTAGCTTAGATATTCAAATAAACACAACAGTGATGAATCTTGTTTTGTGCATTACTATAAAGTAACCACTTCCTTCTTCTTTCTCATATTTCCTTTTTCTCACCGTCATTGTTGAAGTTTCGTGACAATATATATATATATATATATATATATAAACAGTTAATTTTAAATTTAATAATTACTATGGCAACAAGTAGCATAATAAGTTGAGAACTCGTAAACTTTAAATTTCAAATTTACTTGTAGGGGGCATATGTTGTAATTTTGTTGAGACAGCAAATCAATTTGCATGACGGTCCAAACAAGAATATTGTAGCTTAATTAAAGCAATGCGGTCTAATTCTTTTTAGAGCGGCTATTTCTAAGTGGCTATGCATCTTTCGATTTTCATTCTTTGTGGTCGTACATATACTACATGTTTATCTGAATTTATTTTTCTTTATTTACGAATTTAACCTTAGCCTCAGCCAAAAGGATAAGAAAAAGGTATATAGTTTCTTACTATGTATATATATACGAATGTGGTTTGCAGTTTACTCCTTTTAACCAAACATACCCTGGCGGACCCGGAATTTCGAGATAGTGAGTACATATTTGCATTTAACCAAAATTTACTTTATATATAAGGCGTCAGTACTAATTTATTATTATTTTCTAAAGACATAAATATATACATCGAACTTTTATCGAATTTTATGGGTGTTGGTGACCCATGTTCTATAACATAGGTCCGCCTTTATTGGGAGTATTATCTATTTCTCGTAGTCAACCTTATTTAAGTTGTTCATCGTATTCACGCCATCCTTTCTATCCATCGTAATATCCTATTTATTTTATTGAAGTGCGTTTCCCGTGCAAGATAATAAAAAAATGGTCCAAGCTTACTTCTCCTAAAGAATATAATATACGGTAGTTATTGATTAGTCATTTAGAAAAAAGGAGATAAATAATAATTTAGTCAAATACTTCTTCTTATTAATGTTACGAAATAACTTTATAGTGAATATATACTTGCAATATAATATACTCTACCAGCTTCGTTCTTTTTGTTGATCAGTTTGACTAAGGATCATGCAGTTGTAGTCATGACATCTAAATTCAAAGCATATGAATATGAAAATAAGCTCCAGATAGAGTGTACACATGTGACGCCATTAAAGTTGGCATCTAGCTTTCTTTTGCTGTCATCTTCTGATAATTGTGCTCTCGTTGACTTCTTATTTATTTTATTGAATCATATATTGACGGAATCTGCCCTTAGCCCACCCAGATTCCCTTGAATCAGGGAAATATTTCTCTTTTTTTCATTTATTTTATATTATTATATATAGTACATAATATTGGCTTGAGATTAGGTTACACGAAGTTGACATAGTAGTGGTTGTTGTTTTACTATTGTGATTTAAATAAATTAAAATTAAATCATTTATTCTTAAACAAGTAGTTTGCAAAATGAAATATTTAGGCATTTGAAACTTAACATGGTCTTCCTAGAATTTGTTTTCCAAAGCTTTAATTTGGAAACGTAACATCACTTTAGTTAGTTCGATCACGTCTGTTTATATTGCTAATTATAATTAAGGACCAACCAAACTTGAATATAGTGTGAGCATAATCTCAAGGCTGCCGCACACGAAATATTGAGTTGCCTACTTGCAGAGTAAATCTCTTTTTATTACAATTTTGCTTTTTAACAATTAGGTAGCAATTTTACAAGGTCAACTTCTCAAGTGGAAAATGGAGATAAGATTTGTGGTAGAGTGATAGTACTTCTTCCTATTTAATCAGATGTCTAGAATTTGAACTTTGGATATGAAATTGTCTTTGTTAGAGAGCGTGTTACTCCTACATCTGACACTTTCCTGCGTAAATTCGGACTTAATCAGGCTCAATACGAATACTGAACGCCTGATAAAAAAAAAAGACGTATGAAACAGAAATGTGGAAAATTGTGAGCGTTCATACTCCATAAAGAGCACAGGCTGAATTTTCCAAGAAGTTGTACAAGTAATGACGTTTGAGTGTGGGAAAATCTTGAATTACGCTCATCAGTCATCATCTCAAAGTAGTAGTTACTTTTTAGTTTATGTTCTTTATCCCAAATTCGCTAGTCCAATTGGAAATAAAAAAACCATCTAAAAAATATTCTTGATGCTTTTTATACTGGTCAAAATAAATCAGTTAAAATTGAAGGGAAAAAAGTGATAATTGTTTTAGTTGATACTCAACGTACTTCTCCAAAATTGAAGAAAGCAACTGTTTAAGAGAAAAAGGGAGCAGATATAACATTTTGCCGAAGAGGCTGTTTGCTCCATTTTGGTTTTGTTATATTAATATTTTTGGTTTAAAAGTCAAAACATCCACTACCTGCACAAATGAATTTCGAGTAAAAATAATATTAGTCAGGGTCAAGATAACGTGGTAATTGCAAAATTAACTTTAGACTACAGTTGTTGTATTCTACAAGACAGCGACAGCAGCCTTAGCTGCCCAAAATATACGCCTGTATTGACTTTAATTTGCTACCTTTCGTTAATAACATTTACTCCCTCCGTTTTAATTTATGTAAACCTGTTTGACTATGCACAGAGTTTTAAGAAAAATGAAGATTTTTGAAATTTGTAGCCCTAAACAAGTCAAAAAGGGGTTTAGAGTATTTGTGTGGTTATAAAAGCTTCTCATTAAGGATAGAATTCTAAGCTTAAGCTAAATTGTTTCCAAATTCAAAAAAGAGTCATTCTTTTTGGAACAAACCAAAAAGAAAATAGGTTCACATAAACTGAAACGGAAGGAATATCTAAAGTGATCGCTTATTGTATAGCAATTTCAAGGAATAAGAAGGAAAGAAATTTGTTTGTATATATTCAACCTTTACTCTCGTCATTCTTATCTTCCTCTAGTATATCATTGACAGTCGTCTGAGTTTAACATGCCTTTTTGTATGTTTCCTCACATTGTCTCTGTATTGATAAAAAAGAGTTTCACACGTAAGCCAACTCTTGACAACTCAGCCAGTTATGTAGACACAGGAGAACGCGACAACTGGATGTGATTCTTTGAAGAGGTACGGAACAAAGAGGCACTATTCAATAAACTCACGAGCTCATCAGCCACGGAAAACTCAACCTGATCAAGACAGGGAAGAGGCACGGTCAGAATGAATTTGGACAAAGCTATGGGTAGATTCAAGGACCCACAATTGATTACTCGTACGTTATGTAACCGTACCCCAATTACCGTTATCTTTGTAACGCCTCATATGTCATAATTAGTCATTAATGGGCAATCATAGCAAGAGTTGTACGTTATATCAAGGAATCTCCTATATAAGGGAGGGGAATACAACTTGTAAAGGCATCTAATTCTCAAATACAATCTACTTTGTTTTTCTATATTTCAGCAATATTGTCTATTATTCATTTTTCTCTATTTCCTTGATTATCAGTAACCCAAGTTCATCCTAGAAATAGCTTTAGTCAAAGGATCTAATTCTTTGGTTAAATAAATTGATTCCGTAACCGGGAATCTGATAATCTTTGTTTGCTTTTCAAGTGATATCCTCTGAACTATGTCGAACTCCAACGACAACAACCAGCATAGGAATGGAAACCCCAGTTCCATCGCCTTCAGGAACCCCACGTGGTTCAATGGAACAATCCCCAGAAAGACCCAATAACAATAATGGTGATAATGATCAAAAGGTGGAACAAGATCGAGTAAAGCAAATGATTGCAGAGTATGTGAGCCAAGCTTTGCAAGAATTTGCGAGGGGATTATCGGTAGCGTTACCTGCACCACCAACACCACCCCCTAATAATACCATCACCATGGAAAATCCTCAATCTGGGTTGGCAAACTCGGGAAGGGGAGATACTCCTAATGAATCTCTCGAAGTGAGACCAGGTATATCTAATAACTCAGAATTACAAAATTTACTGCTAACCATGCAAAAACAGATGAAGGAGCAGAACGATCGCATCGAACAAATTCCTGGAGTACCGCCTATTATCAAAGGCATTGCCGTTGATAGGTATTCTCAACAACCATGGAAGCCAAGTGAGGCACCTTTGCCTATACCAAGAAGTTTAAAATGCCTGACGTTCCCAAATATGATGGAAAAACTGACCCACGTGATCATG
>ML347037.1:0-26306 GCA_005239505.1 Nicotiana paniculata | reverse complement strand
CTTGTTTGATACGTAAATTCCCTGTGGGATCGACTCTGGGCATAATACCCCGAATTATATTTGGAACGCCCACTTAGTCTTTTATAAGACATAGTTGAGCGTGATCAGGTTCGCAAATCATTAGGCTAGGGAAAATTTTGTGCATTGATGGTGCGGACCGCACATGAAATTGTGCGGTCCGCAGAAATTGAACTGCGGCCTCAGAAAACTATGTGCCGCCACAGGTTGAGAAATTCTCTGACTTCAGAGAGTTGTAATTTTTGAGCATGCATTGTGTGGCCGCACTCAAAATTGTACGGACCGCACTTTAATTGTGCACTCACACATAAAATTATGCGGACCGCAGATCCATCACTGCGGCCGCACTTCTAAAATTGTGCGGTCCGCACAAGCCCATCTGTGGCCGCACCCAAAAATTTGCGGAACACACTTCCCCAACCTACACACTGTTTTATCTGCAACTCTTTGATATTCTAGATTTGAACTACAACTGATTCCTGTTGCTATGTATTGCAGACAATGGTTAGATCGCGGGCACGCGTTGATACATCCAAAGGGAGGGGTGACCCTCCCGAGGCCGAGGTAGGGTTACCCTACTCCTCTCCGTGAAAAAAAGGATATCAAAAAAGGAAACCGTAGGGAGAGGTAGGGCTGCATAGCCCTCTGAATCAAGTTCATACATCCCGTCTAGGGAAGTATCAGAGGGACACTATGTGGAAGAACGACCTGATGCCTAATCTCAGCCACATCAATTTCCAAGGAGATACCAGCTCCGAAATGAGCATTCCACCTCAGCTAGCACTTTTGAGGGTTCGGAAGATGGCAGCCAGGGTTCAGAACCCTCACCTACTCAGACCCCCACCGCACCAGTCACAGTTGATGATGATGATGATATTTCGGATGATGGTCGAGAGGGGTGATACCACAGTTGCTGGCCTTGAGAGGTTGAAAAAGAAGGAAATCTAGGAAGACAGGTTTGTGAGCCTGACATCTTTCACCAGGTTCCGAGAGTGGTGGCCTTAGAGATCGCCCATATTTGAGCTTTGTTCATTTTGAAAGATTTGGATAGATACAATCCAAATGTGGCAAAGTAGTTCCGGAAGAGAAAATAGTGGACGTGGTTCACTCAAAGTGTTGTGGGTGATGAGATCCACTACCCATATGTTCACCAACCCAGTTACTCCCCGAGCGGAGAATGATGAGACCCAGTTGGAGGATCCTGAGGGAGGTGATGCTGCTATGGACACAGAGACCACATAGGGAGTCCTCTCTACTCTTTCCCTTCCTCGTTTTTATTTTGTTAAGCATTGAGGACAATGCTTATTCTTATTCAAGAGGGTGGAGGCTATTTTGATTTGACATTTGACATTGGCCTGTTGATAACATTTTCTTTTTATTTTCATTATGTACATATTATTCTCTCTCTATTGATCTATATATCCTTTTTCCCTTTCTCAGTTTGTATATTCATTTATGCTTTCAGTAGTTTACTTCATAACTTCTTTATTTGTTTTCTTAGTAGTCAATGTTTAGCCTAATAGCTTCTTATTTACTTTAATAGCTTCTTTTTGATTTAATAGTTTCTTTTTACGTTTAAGTGATGAATAAGCCTTTGGTTTTTTTAATGCCACAGTTCTTTCCAAAGGTGGTTTTTGTGTGAACTGGTGACTCTTCCCAACGATGGATGGCGTGACAACCTTCTTAAGAGATTGAGTCCGTTTTTGATGTTTAGGTAAGAAAAATAGTAATAATGAATAAGAGAGACAAGCATGCTTCACTTGGTACCAACACACTTAATTACATGTTATGATTAAAAACAAGTTCTTGGAAAGAAATAGCTCTAGTTAGTGACCTTTTGACTCTTGTGTTGACTTAAGCAATCATCGAGTGGTTTAGTTAAACCATTAGTGATTTTCAATCTTGAATATGGTTGTTGTAGGCCCTCGACCCTATCCTATTTAATAATCCAGTTTGCGTGAGAGGTGAGATGTTTTGTTGCAAGTCTAACTACCCGTGTGAATAGTCTAGAACTTGCCCGAATCTGTTTCTAGGCGAAATTTTAAATATTGCTTGGCTTGAGAAGTGATTGTAGGCTCTCCTTGACCCATTTTAAAATTTTTCATAGCTCAACAATGTTGTTATCCCTAGTCAACCCTTTTGAGTCTAAAACCTTTCTTATTTGATAACCATGTTACAAGTCTTTATCTGTTTTGTAGTGACCCTCTCTTGGCACCCGAACTCTCCTTAACACTCTTGAGAAACAATTGGCTAAAAAATAAGTTTGGGGGAGAGACGAGGAGTTTGAAAGTGGTATCAAGGTACAAAAATAGAAAAGAAATGAAAAAAGGAAATGCAAAGAAAAAGAAAGAAATAACAAAAGAAAAATGCAAAAAGAAAGTGAATAAATTGAAGAGTTGAAGGGATTCAAAGAAAAACAAAAATGTAAAGCATGGAGAAAAAAAAGGAGAAATGAATATCATGACCAAGAAAGAGTGATGCCAAGTATCTCTAGTTCCGTTAAGGAAAAAAAAAATTCCTCAAAGAGTCGGCAAAGCATGATTCAAAAAGAGATAATGGAGTGTTTAAGGAAAGATGAACACGTTCTATTCTAACATTTCCTACCTTAGTCCAAAAGCCTTCATTACATTCCGAAAAATCCCTACTTTATTTCACGACAAGTTAACTTACATTAGTGATGATTTACATGAGGGAAAAGCATATGGTACATAGAGCCGTACTTGTGACATTCTTTTGATATAGACGAGCGAACTTTTCAAAAATCCTTGAATTGAGTGCTACATTCTTAAGTGAAATATGCTTATGGAGAGTAGAGGAGGACCTACACGAAAGAGCAAACTTCCTTGATGAGTAAAGTCAACTCTTGATGCTCAAGTGTCACATTAAAACTATTGGTGCTTAAAACTTCAAATCATTGCCTTGTTGATAATTCATAAGTGTTGTGGGTAATTTTTGGTCCCAATTGATGTGTGTTTGATTCACCGTAGATTAGCTGGAATAGCTCTTATCTTGTGGAGGCGAGAATTACCTTATTTTCTTGGGGACAAGAAAAAGCTTATATTTGGGGGAGTTGATAAGTGGAGATTTTGACTACTTATTAGAGCCTTTTGGCTTTCGTTTTAGTTCAAAATTATTTAAAGATATTCTCGAAAATTGATGAAGTATACTTAATTGCAGGAGTATTGGATAATGAGCCACTATGATGAAATCCAACTCAAGAAGGAGTAATCTGAATAAGGACAAAAATCAGGCACAGAAGCTCAAGTGCGGACCACAAATTTCTGTGTGCGGCCGCAGATTGTGAATGAAAATCAACAGAGTCCCAGTGCAATGTACGGATTGCACAATTATTGTGCGGCCGCAGAAGCTATGAAAGAGTCAAAGTTTAGAGAGTCTCATTTCAAGATCAACAAGAAATGCGGATCGCACAATAATTGTGCGGTCGCAGAAATCAGCTATCCGACCGCACTAAGTAAATATGCGATCCACATAAGAGACTTGTGCGGTCGCACCCATAATTGTGCGGACCACAGAACATGAGAGATGTATCTGCAATCCAGAATTATGCGGCCGCAGAACCTCTGAAAGGACATTTTGCCCAAAAATTTCAGCTTTGTATAAATAAACTACTTTCACGAAATTAGGTCAAGTTTTGAATATTGAAAGTTGGGAGTTTATTATTTAGCCTTTTCTTGCTTCATGCATATTTGAATTGGTCTCTAGTTTTATATCTTAGAATTGTACTCCTTAGCGTAACTTTAGAAGTACAAACAAAACAACATTTGTGGAAGTGCAATTAAAATACTTCACGTGCTCTATCCAAATATATACTATTAATTCCCCTTTCAGCTCCCTGTGGATTTGATCCCGACTCCTTGTTGGGTATTAGTATTGCAATCGATCGTTTCATAATTGTAGACATGTAATATTTGACACTCCCCGAGATTTTATACATTTTAGCATTGAAATATTTATTTTAGAACTAATATCACTATTTTAACTAGTTTTGACTCTTTTACTTTAATTTATCACAAAAAAAAATTACAAAAATAGTTTCATTAATGTTTTGTAGTCATACTATTTTACTAGTATTTTTATTTTTTATATAATCTTGAAAAATACCAAAATAGTTTCACAATATAATATTATTTATTTTAATTAATTAGAATTAGTTTTGTATTTTATATTATAAATTTTATATCATTTTTAGAAGGAAGAGTGACTTTTTGGGTTGATTTATCCCATTTAATGAGAGAGGTCCATTTTTAGTTTTTGGCCCAATTTTTAAGCCCAATAAAGCCTAAATCATACCCCCCCTCCCCACTTCCTTAAAAAAAGAGACCTAATCTCTAACCTAGGACCCTCTCTTCTACACGCCCTTCAGCAACCTAACACACAAAAAACAGCCACACTCCCTCCTCTCAGGTCTGCCGCCGCCAGCCACTTCAACCCACCGGAAAGAGCCACACGACTTCAATCAGCCGCCACACCCCACTCTTCACCACCAAATCAGCCACCAAAACTCGCCGAAACCTTAGCAGCAACACCCACCCTCTCGAAAACCCCTCTGCCGGCCGCCCATCTTAATTTCCAATCTCTTTCACTAGGAAAGAAAAAGAAATTAGCTGCCTAGCCCCTGTGTTCACTCTAAGAGCTCCGGCGATTGTGAAAATGACGACTACCTCTCCTCACTGTTTCACTCAAGCCTCTCATATCTCTCTTTGATAGTGTCGTCGCTGTTGCCATCTCCGGCAGGCTGGATGGTGATCACTTTTGGATCTGGATAGAGTTTGGGAAATAAAAATTAAGGCTTAGTCATGGTGTTTCGATCTCTCTCTTTCTGACTTCTCACTTTAATTATTTGATATAATTAAAAAAAAGAAGAAGAAATGATTCAATCCTTTCCATTTTCTTTTTCACTAAGTCCGAAAAATACACAAATATCTTTAGTCTCTTATTTGATTTGGGAATGGATCTCGTGTGAAATTTAGAGTTGAGTCCGAGTTAAGGACCGATGAACTGATCCACGGCGGCACATAGGACCATGGATACACTGTCTATTTTTGGGGTCTTTCTTCTTCATTGAGTACACACGGTAGTCCGTTCAAGGTTTTCGAGTTCTAGGTTCGCTCATGGATTGATTCGCGGTTCCTGTCCAATAGTTATTGCTGTTTGCTGCTCTGTCGATTTCCCGTCGACGGACTCTTTCCTCGCTTGATCGAGTGTAAAGCTATTTAGAGGAAATTCTGCAATTGTAAAGCTACTTAAAGGTCCATTTCTATCTTTAATATTTTACCTGTTGATTTTTGTCACATATGTGTTGAATGGTTGATTTATATGGTTTTCTTGATTGTTTGTGATATCTTTGATCCTTTGATGAAATTTGCTTAAGTTTGGTAGCTGGATTCGCTAATGACGTGAAAGTGACAATAAGAATATTTTTCTTTGTTGTGTGCGTGCTTTAAAGTAGGCTAGCTGGCATTATTTTTTATGTTACTGATTCAAGCGAATGCGATTTAGCTTTAATGAAGTAACGGGTTCCAACTTGAAAACTTATTTTGGATTGATTTCATTATTTGGGTTGTTGTGTAAAACTAAAAGAAATTTAGGTTCAAGATAATTATATTGTTCTTCTATTCTTGTTTTAGTTACTTTTTCGGATATGAGCATGCCTAGGCCGACCACACTTAGGTAGGCAAACATTAGGATTTTATTTGAATTTTTGAGGTAAGAGGTCATTCCCTTTTAGTTTATTATGGTTTCATACGGGAATGCTCCGAAGAGTTTGTATATATTTTTATCCGGGATATGCCTCATAGTATCATGTATTTGGAGGCCATGACAAACCTCGTAGAAAAGTATAATATATATTAGTATTTAGAATTTTACTTTTCTTTTATTTTTTCTATTTTCTTTTATTAAGTGGGGATGACCCGAGCCTCTTGGGTGCTTATTTTTCTTCGTGTGTTCTTTTGCCTCAATTCGAGTGTTTTTAAAAGTCAACTTGATCGTGTACGTAATCGTACTAGTTACGGGATCCGGGAAATTCCTAACACCTTCTCCCCGAGTCAAATGAACCCCCTTACCTAGAAATCTGGTGCATACTTAGTTTTGGAGTCCAAAGTGTTTTAAAAGGAAAAATTATATATAAAAACGGTGAACTTGACAGACCGAAACCAAATATCAGGTGGCGACTCTGAGTTAATTCTTTTGAACACAATTCTTTGTCACTTCTAATTGGAAAACCCTTTCAAGCCTTGCAAAACCTTTTTGTATTATTATTTTTAAGAGGGTTTAGTGAGGTTGTAAAAAAGGGGGTGTGACAGCTCTGGCGACTTTGCTGGGGACTTATAGGTTCGAGCTGGTACTTGATTTTGTTGGTTTTTTAGAATATTTGGTTGAAGTTTTTATGTGTTTTATTTGCTTTATTTGATTTTTATTTTTGTTTATGTCGTTTTATTTGCTAGTTGTTTATTTGTTTACAGTTTTTCCTTAATGTGTTACTGCTTTATAACTGTTATCATTTACATAACCATGAGTCTTTTTTCTGCAACAAGTCTCGTAGTACGCATCACATATACGAACNTTTTAGGGGGGGGGGGAGGGGCGTCGGATGTATGGAGTGGGTGGAAAGCTTGAGCAGCCATCATCGACCATACGCTCCCCCGCATTACCTTGTTTGTGAACCCCAAACGTAGGTCAGCCTTTAGGTCATTTTTATTTGCATCATATCATTGTGACTTAATAGGGATCACTTCTAGGTACCGTGTTCCTTCGTAGGAAGCCTGTCTAGATTGTGTCAAGTGGGCCCATGGCCCCGGTTTATAAAATTACATAGAGTGATCGCAGAAACTATTCGCAAGCTTGCGCACACGTGGGAAAGTTGAAGCACATTCAATCATCCCTGTGTGATACGTGTTGCATCTTTGAGGGTAGAAAGGTCATTTGGCGGACTGATGTTTGAGAAAAAAGGGTGAAAATGAAGCAAGTAGGGCCCAATTATATTTTTCTTTCACAACTTTTTCAAGAAAGAACAAAAAAAAATAAAAAATGAAAAATCCAAAATTTTTTTTGCACTTTCCCATCATTTTACAAATAATCAAAAAAAAAGAGAAAAAAAAATCCAAAAAGATTTTACATGTTCCATCATTTTCCAAAAAGAAAAAGATAAAAAATATGTTTTCTCCAAATTAGTGTTTTTTTTAAATTCTCTCTCGTATCCAATCTTCCCGAACTACGCATACCTGATTCTCGTCTTTCGGGGTATACTTAGGCAACCCACATAGGGTTCGGTCTTCCTAGTGAGTCTTAAGTCCTTGGCTTCGGGGGTCGTAGCCAAATGTTGCATGTTTAGCCGCATTTGCCACATTGGTCATTTTGCAAAATAGGCTATTTTCTCAAAGTGGCTTGCTATCCCATGTTTTAGAGCCCTAACTCCACAACAAAGTGTCCTCTTAGTTTTAAGGTCCACTCCTGTTGAATTTGCATGTCTAACCACTTTTACCCACATCAGCCTTTCTTGCAAAATGAGGCCATTTTCGCGAAAGTAGTTTAGTGACCCATGTCTTAGAATCTTGAGTCCACAATTAGGTGTAATATTATTTTAAGCCCGTCCTTATTGAATTTGCATATCTAGCCACGTTCGGCCACATCGGTCGTTTTTGTAAAATAGGGATATTTTCGTAAAAGTGACTTGTTAATCCATGTCTTAGAGTCCTAAGTCTACCACAAGGTGTCATGTCTGTCTAAGTCCATTCCTATTGAATTTGCATGTTTAGCCATTTTCGGCCACATAGGCCATTTCTGCAAAGTGGGGTCATTTTCACAAAGTAATTTTAGGGACCGCGATTCTTGAGTGTTTATGGGCCTTCGTGAGGTGTTTCCATGTTTTAGAGGTCGTCTTTTGTTGAGTTTGCACAAATAGCTACCCTTGGCCACATTAGCCATTTTGCAAAATAGCCTAATCATGCCTTTCAAGTGTCCAATAGAAGGTGTCGTGGTGTCACATAGTGTCTTGAGTCACTAATCTATTTGGTCTTATTTTTCTCATTCAGTTATGGATCCATGCACCCGACCTCGAGCATGACAGATACCCAAGGATTATCGCATTTGGGTGCTTGTTTGAAGAGAGTTTTTATTTTTTGAGTCTGTTTTCATGTTTTCTTTTACTTTCTTATCTTGTCTAGTAGTTTTGAGTCTTTTAGGTGGTGTAAGAGTTTGTCAAGTCTTTTGTCATCGTACTTCCCATTTGTATTTGAAAAAAAAATGGTTATAAATGAAAAAATCCAAAAAAATTCTTGTTTTTTTAGTTTATTCTGTCCACCACTTTTTCAGAACTATGCTTGGTCTGATTCATGTGGAGCATGGTTCGTAGGTAACCTACATAGGGTTCGATCAAATCACTTTTAAAAGTTAAAAAAAAAAGAGAAGAGAATACGTGAGATGTGAAAATGAGAGGAAACCGCGAGATGCAAGAAAGAGCGATAATCAAAATAAAAGAGAGGAAAGAAATGAGCAAATCAAGGAGCACAAGATAGGAAAAGAAGAAGAAAAGGGCAATGAGAGTAAAATTGGGGTGATATCATATGACCTTCGTACCCTCGGAGTCATCTTAGAACCGATAACTGTGACTAGGTGCATTGCACATAATGTGAGATTATCTTATGTTAAATGCCCTAACGCTAACGTGATGACTTCATTTTGTTCCCCTTTATTATCTTCATTATAGCAGAAGGGTGGTTGGTTTGTGGTTCCTAAATTGGTAAGTCGTCCCTGCAACATAAAGCCTGAAGGGCAATGGCAGACGACAACATAATTGAGTTGGTTGATACTGGTGCCCAAAAGCAATTGGTTGAACGGGACACTGGGTTGGTAGAAGAGTTAAGGATGTTAAGACAACACATGGCGGGTATGTATCAAGCTTGGATGACCGGGATGGCACCACCCCCGCCACCACCTAGCGTCCTAGACGTTACCCTTACCCAAGCTCCAGACATAGTGTCAGATCATCCACCACTCTCTCCAGATTTTCCCGCTTATCCCAGCTTTTCCAACCTCCCTAGTAGCTCCATCGCTCGTCCTCCAACTACCTTTCCCAAAAGCCCTCCTGTCATATCCATTACCTCCACAATCACAACTTCTCAACAAACTCTCCTCAGGTCCAAAACAAGGAAAGAAGAGCGGGATGAGATATTCAGAAAGTTGAAAGGTATAGAGCAATCCTTAAGGAACATGCAAGGGAGAGAAAATCATATTAACGTGTCTTTCAATGACTTATGTATGTTCCCTGATGTTCATCTGCCCGCAGGGTTTAAAATGCCAAAGTTCAACTTGTATAATAATGGACATGGAGATCCAGTAGCCCATCTGAGGGGTTATTGCAGTGAAATGAAAAGTTTTGGCGAGAAAGATGAGTTACTAATGGTGTATTTCAGCGAGAGCTTGAGCGGGGCAGCCTTGGAATGACATACGCATCAAGATGTCAGTAAGTGGTATGCATGGAATGACATGGCTCAGTATTTTGTTCGACACCTTCAGTACAATATAGACATTATCCCAGACCACTCCTCCCTTACTAAGATGGAAATGAAGCCCAGTGAGAGCTTTAGGGAATATAGACTCAGATGGAGGGAGCAATCTTCCCGAGTCAGTCCTCCAGTTGATGAAGAAGAAATGGTTAAGCTTTTCCTACAAGCTCAGGGACCCACCTACTTCAGTCATTTGGTTCCTGCTTTGGGTAAACCTTTCAATAATGTGATAAAATAGGGGAAATGGTAGAAGAAGAAATCAAGTCAGGCAAAATCATGAGCTATTCTGCATTGAAAGATACTACAAAAGACGTTCAGAACATCTCAGTGAACTTGGAGGGAAGAAGGAAATAGAAAAGATGTTGTTGAGCCCCGTCAACGACAAGATCCAGTAGGTGTTCCTGCTCAACGCTTTCAGCCTTAATACCGACCCCATGAATATCCACATACTCTAGATAATCCTCCTCAATGCTACTTCTCTCCACAAAATCCCCAAATTCATACCTCACTTTCCCACTACTCTGTCCATAATACATCGCCATATGCTCCACCTTCACAGGACCCACAATGGCCTGCACCCCCTCCACAAATGTCTGACCCGCCTCCTCAAGCATGTCAACCACCTACCCGTAAGAGGTTCCAACCGAGGCCGGAGCACAAAATGAAAAGGCAGCAGCAAATAGAAAAGTCTTTCATTCCCATTGGAGGATCATATGCTAGTTTGTTCCAAAGGTTGAGGCAATTGGAAATGTTGAAGCCGATTTAGATAAAAATGTCGAATCCCCTGCCAAAGAATTTTGATTTTTCTCAAAGGTGCCCATATTTCTCTAATGCCCCGGGGCACAATATAGAAAAGTGTTGGCATCTAAAAAGAGCAGTCCAGAAGCTTATTGATGAAGGTGATATTACCGTGCAAAATCCAGATGTACCAGATACTAGCCAAATTTCATCGCCTGTTCATAATGAGACGCATATGGTGGGCATGATTTGTGTTGAAAAGGAATATGAGAAATCATATGAATCCCTTGGAGGGCCACTTTCCGTGAAATTTTCAGCACTATCAGTCTAGGTTCCAGAAGTTGATCTTAAGAACGAGTTGGCAAAGAAGACCCAAATGGAATCTGCTGAGGTCAATGTGATGGATACTTGTGAAGGTCCTAGTAATGTCGATGCGTGACTCAGTGGCTAAGATGTTGGGCTTGGTAATTGGAAAGACGCTCCTTTCTTGGCTAGCCAGGGGAGTCTTGGTGGTTTATTTTGTTATCATTTCTGTTGTCCAGGTTATTTCAGGGTTGTAATCTGGATATTGTCTTATGACTCAAACCCTTCTATCCTTTTATTTTTCCTAGTTTGTTTAGTCGTAGTAATTCATTAGTGTTATATAGGTTTGTTCCAGGGTTGTAACCAAAGATTTTCTTACTTGTTTTTGTTGTTCACACTTTTTCATCATCACTTTAATATAATCTCCTATTTTCTGTTATTTCTTGTCCATTTTGTTTAGTTCTCTTTTTCTTTTTATAAGTCTTTTCATGCTGACTCTTGTGACATGACATGCACGCGTAATTCTCAGCCTGGTCTTGAAAGTTAGTCTAATCATGAAGCAATGAAACAAGTTTCGAAGGTGACAAAGACATTTGAGGGAAACAAGTAGAGATTTGGACATTTTGAGATCATTTAAAGCCCGAATTATGTGAAACTGGGGCAGATAGTTTGGGAGTTAAGAGGACGATAAGAAATTGTTACAAGAGAGTGCGTCCCAGACAATATGAAGCAAACAACTTTGAGTTCAAGCGTATCTCAAGTTACAAGATAAATCCAAGAGAGTTTTCTCACATCCATTGTGAAGAAGAGATCACACAACGAGAGTTATGTACTTGACAAGGCACTAAAGAAAAGTGGAAGGAATATCACCGATATCAATGCCAAAGTTGCAAAAGAAATGATGTGCATGATCTTCCTTTTTTTATCCTCAAGTTGCATGTGTTGTACTTGGCATTTTCAAGGATTGGGAGTCCCTCTTTCAGCTACCCAAACACTTTATACCATTCGGTACCCCTTTTGAGCCTATGCTAATTTTCTTGACCTCCCTTTTTTTGAAATCGAGTTAGAGTCATAAAAAAAAATCATGTCCCATAAGGTTTGTTTTAGAAACTTCATTCCAGAAAAAAAAATAAAAAAAAAATCAAATTCTCTTATTTTAGAAAATGGGGAAAAGTCTAAAATGGATTCCAAAAGTTGTAAATGAATTAACCCTGTTGTCTTAGTTATTTTGGGCCTTTATGATCCTTTCTTTCTAACCTTGTCAAAAAGTCACATTACAGTCCAAAAAAGACCTCCCCGATAATCTTTAAGAGTGCCAAGTTAGACATGCGAGGAACATATGATATTTTTACCATGGTTAATGCATTGTTATATGCAGAATAAGAGGAAATAAAAAGAAAAGAACAAAATGAGAGAGTCTTATCGGTGACAACCTTCACAGGCACCATAAGGCAACGGTAAGTTGAGAGAAAGAACAAAATTAGAAAGTCTTGATGGTGAAAACCCTTTGGGCACTATAAGTCGAATAAGGATTGTGAATCAGATAGGATAATCAGAGCATGCAAGCCCAGTTTCATGGCTTAGAGGTATAACAAGAGTTGAAATTTAGACTTGCTTGATAGATTAGGCTGCTTAATCCAAAAATGCATGTCATGGTTATTAGAGTTGGTGTCCACATCTTATAAGTTTCTACTTTGTAATTTTCTTGTTAGATATCATCTCTTTCCATTGTCCTTTACTATGTTCTTCTTGCTTTGTTCAAGTCCTCTTTTTGAGTCAGTTTAGTCAGAACAAGTGAGAAATGACTTCAAAATTTTCTACCAGCTTTCCAATTGCACAGAGTGGAATCTGGCTAGCACATCAAAGCGACATAAATCAGGAAAGAACAATATGCGCACTGATTTAATAAAAATTGACGTGCTTTGGGATTCATGTGAAATGCAAAGGTCCGGAAATGTCAATTCATGAGCAGGATGCAACAAAAAAAGGGTGTAGGGATCGAATAGATCAGAGGCATTTTTTGTGGTAAGGTTTGACAAAAAGTGGTGTGACAATAACAAGCAAGAACTTCCAAGTCAAAACCAAGGTTAATCATGGCAAGTAAAGGAGAAATCGCCCTAAAAGTCAAGGCCACAAACCAACCACCACATTTTAAACTCACAAGTTTCCTTTGTTTGAAACAGGGACGAAAACTGTGTCCAAATCAAAGCTTGGAAGCTTGAACCTTTTAGGTGTCATGCCCAATTTTGTCAGCACAAAGGCTGTTTGAGAATGTTTTTTTGCCTCCCAGGCATCCCCTAGTTGAGAAGATCATTACCTCTCAAGAATTTGACCTAGTTGAGAAGAACCGTACCTCCTAGAAAGTCTCTCTAGTCGGAAGAGTCTTTATCATTCCTTTAGTTCAGGGGTCCCGCCTAGAGAATAGGGTCATGTCTTAGTTTTCTTAAGTTGTTAATATTTTGTTTTTCTTGAATTCAGGGGTCCCGCCTGGAAAATAGGGTCAATTATTAATTTTTAAGATGTTAGTCTTAGTTTTCCTTAAGTTCAGGAATCCCGCCTGGAAAAGAGGGTCAATTTTTAGTTTTCCTAGTGGTTAATCTTTAGTTTTCCTTAAGTTCAGGAGTCCCGCCTGGAAAAGAGGGTCTGTTGATACTCAATTTTCCCTCAAATTATTTTTAACTTGCATATATACCTTCAAAATCATGCTTTCATAGCAATTGGTATTTTTCTGCAATTTTACCATATTTTTATTAAATCATCCAGCGTTTTCATTTCTAATAATTAATCACAAAATTGCATTACAAACAATTTCAAAAGCATTTCTTGATTTAGCTTATTATTTAGGGCCCTATTGAGACCAAATTATTTCACAATTAGCCAGATTGGCACTCTTTGGACTATAATTGCAATAACTTTGCGATTATCGCCTAATAATATGTTTTATGCTATTTTGGCCCAATAATTAGTCATTTTATATTTTAAATACTAATTAATCATTTTAATTTACTCTATTAAGCATCAATTTCATTTTTATAATTATCAACTATTTTTATAAATTATTTATCTATTTTTAATTGGGTATTTATTAGTTAGCCACTACTATTTAAATTTTAGCCTAATTAATCCGGACCCCTAACCCATTTAATAACCCAACAGACCCCAAGCCCAATTCCTACATTACCCAGCCCAATCCGGACTCAATCTCAACCGTTGATCAAATTTGATCAACGGTCGAGAATAATTGTGAGCATGTGATTTTTCACCTATTAAATACTTATACAAAATTCGATAAATAAATTAATTTCATACATTTTGTTGAATTTTGGTGATTAATTATGAATTATTTTTTCATTTAATAATCATAATTCATCCTATAAAATTGAAACTGTTTTTTGCATAATTAGGTGGATAATCTTAATCATTTTTAGGAAAATTACAAAAATTTATCCTTCAAATAATTACAAGTGTTAATTGATAATTTCATTTTTTTAATTCACTTGTTAACTAACCTTTCTTTTCAATTAGATAAAAACTAGAACTAGAGCTAATTAATATACTATTTAGTAATTGATTTAATTAGTTAATAACGAAAATACGATTAATTGACATAATGTGAGTTTATTGGTTAGATTAAGGTGTACGTGGATGACGTGATCATTAAGTCCAGAACCCAAAGTGACCATGTGCAGCATTTGAGGAAATTCTTCGAACGCCTGCGCAAATATGATTTGAAATTAAACCCAGCCAAACGCGCTTTCGGAGTTCCATCTGGAAAATTACTGGGATTTATAGTTAGTAGTCGGGGCATCGAGATAGACCCGACAAAGATAAATCTATTCGGGATCTTCCACCCCCAAGAACCAGCAAGGAAGTCATGAGTCTGCTGGGTAGGTTGAATTACATCAGCAGGTTCATCGCTCAGTTGACATCCACAAGCGAGCCTATATTCAAGCTGCTGAAAAAAGATGCAGCCATCAAATGGACAGACGAGTGCCAGGACGCTTTCGACAAGATCAAAGAATATCTGTCAAATCCTCTAGTGTTAGTCCCACCAGAACCAGGGAAACCTTTGTTCCTATACCTGACAATGCTAGAAAATTCCTTTGGGTGTGTTCTCGGGCAGCATGATGCAACCGGGAAGAAGGAGCATGCCATATATTACTTAAGCAAGAAGTTCACAAGCTACGAGGCCAAGTATTCTCAGTTAGAAAGGACTTGTTGCGCTCTAACTTGGGTTGCTCAGAAGCTACGACATTATTTGTTGGCTTATACCACCTACCTCATCACGAGGCTGGATACTTTGAAGTACATATTCCAAAAGCCAATGCCCACCGGGAGATTAGCAAAATGGAAAATCTTGCTCACAGAATTCGACATTGTCTATGTCACTCGCACAACAATGAAAGCCCAAGCATTGGCCGATCATTTAGCCGAAAATTCGGTTGATGATGAATACCAACTCTTGAGCACTTATTTTTCGGATGAAGAAGTCAATTCCGTCGAAGTAATCTCGGAAGGCGCTGACACCTGGAAAATGTTCTTCGACGGAGCATCCAATGCAAAAGGTATTGAAATAGGGACAATCTTGATTTTGCCCACAGGACAACACTACCCTGCCACGGCCCGCCTCCGTTTCTTCTACACAAACAATACTACTGAATATGAAGCTTGTATAATGGGCATGAACATGGCCATTGACATGGGTGTAGAAGAGTTATTGATCATGGGTGACTCCGATTTGATCATTAAGCAGGCTCAGGGAGAGTGGGAAACTCGAGATGTTAAGCTCCTTCCCTACAGACAGCATGTGGATAATCTTCGTAAGCGATTCAAAGCCGTCGAGTTCAGGTATATTCCTCGGTGCCACAATGAGTTAGCCGACGCGCTGGCCACCCTAGCTGCAATGCTTCCCTATCCGGGTAATGTTCGCATAGACCCATTGGAGATCCAAATCAAGGAAAGACATGGTTATTGCAACACGGTTGAAGTAGAACCCGATGTCCAACCATGGTATCATGATATTAAAAGATTTTTGAAGACAAAAGAATATCCTAAACAAGCCAACAGAGACCAAAAGAGAACCATCTGAAGGCTCGCCAGTAGTTTCTTCCTAAGTGGGGAAGTACTGTATAAAAGGACTCTTGATCTAAATCTATTAAGATGCGTAGACGCCAAAGAAGCCGAAGGGATTATGAGCGAGGTGCATTCAGGAGTATGCGGACCCCACATGAATGGATACGCTCTCGCAAAGAAAATCTTGCGGGCTGGATATTATTGGATGACCATGGAGAAAGATCGTTTTGGTTTTGTCCAGAAGTGCCACAAATGTCAAATACACGGCGACTTAATCCATGCACCACCATTGGAACTGCATCCTATGTCAGCACCCTTGCTGTTTGTTGCCTTGGGAATGAATGTCATTGGGCCAATCGAGCCAAGGGCCTCAAACGGGCACAAATTCATTTTCGTTGCTATCGACTACTTCACAAAATGGGTCGAGGCCGTCACGTTCAAAGTTGTCACTAAGAAAGAGATGGTGGATTTCGTGCATGCTAATATCATCTGTCATTTTGGTATCCCAAAAACTATCATCACCGACAATGCCGCGAATCTAAACAGTAACTTGATGAGGGAGGTATGTGAACAGTTCCAAATCACACACCGCAACTCTACCCCTTACCGGCCCAAAGCCAATGGCACCGAACATTAAGAAAATTCTCAGGAAAATGATTCAAACAACCAGGCGATGACACGAAAAGCTGCCTTTTGCATTGTTGGGATATCGCACGACCGTGCGCACATCGGTTGGAGCTACCCCTTACCTATTAGGTTATGGCACTGAAGCCGTAATACCCGCAGAAGTCGAAATTCCTTCCCTTCGGACTATTGTCGAAGGATAAATTAAGGACAATGAGTGGGTCAAGACCCGACTAGAGCAATTAACTTTGATTGATGAGAAAAGGATGGCCGTAGTATGCCACGGGCAGTTATACCAGCAAAGAATGGCCCGCGCTTTCAACAAGAAAGTGCGACCTAGGAACTTCGAAGTGGGGCAACTTGTCTTAAGAAGCATCCTCCTACACCACGAAGAGGCGAAAGGAAAATTCGCCCGAACTTTAAAGGTCCATACATCATAAGAAAATTGCTACCAAAAGGAGAATTATACCTAGGGGACATCGATGGAAATGACCCCGAAACGGCTGTCAATGCAGATGTCGTCAAAAGGTACTACGTTTGATCCTACGTGTAATATTAAAATGTTCTCCGATTGAGGTGACGAAGGCTTTCATTCTCGCTACCTAAACACCATTAACCCTTTTGCAAACCCTTTGAGCCGGTTACTCTTCTTTGATTACCCTCTTTGGAACTCGAAAGTGTTATTGAAAAAAGAAAGAGCAACAAAAAGAGAAAAAGAAAAAGAAAAAGAAAAAGAAAAAAGAAAGAAAATGAGTCGAAAAAAAAATATAACAAAGAAAGCAAAAGAAAGAGAAAACAAAAAAAAAACAGAGGAAAAACAAAACAAAAATCAAAAACAAAAACAAAAATAATTCCCTGAACTTCGTTCGACTTGATTCCGAAAGGATACATAGGCAGCCTCTCCGTGGGGTTCAGTCACACCAATATAAAAATCCACATTTCCCCAAGTGTTTAAGCTGGGGCAAGTGTTAAGATTCGGCGATGTGTCGCCTTAAAGGTTCCAAAGTTGTAATTCAACACAAATTCTTTTCACCAAAAACCATGTTCAAGTCCTTCCGATCAATCGGCAAAGATGTCCAAAATTGGAGGATACAGTTGTTTGGATCCAAATACAAGCAAATGAGGGAAATTAAAATGAGAGAGTCTCATTGGTGAAAACCCACACGGGCGCCGTGAGGCGACGGTAAGCAGAGAAGTTAAAAATGAGAGAGTATTGCTAGTGAAAACTCGCAAAGAGCACTACAAGGCGATGGTGAGAAGAGAAATGAGAGAGATTAGTTGGTGAAAACCCGCAAAGGGTGCCACCGATCGAAAAGGATAATGGGTCACTGACACGGACGTAGTCCGGGGCAAGGTTTCTCAATCTCGAGGTAATAGTTGTGATGAATTTCTGAGAGTCGGACGGTTTACACGGATCAGGCATCCAGTCCAAAGGGCATGTCATGTTCATTAAAGACCGCATGTACTCTAGATAAGTCCTTCTTTCATTTCCCCGAAAGGGACACCTTTTGTTTAAATTCATTGTCCATTCTGTCGTTTATTCTTATTCCAAATCCCTTTCGGTCTAACTCTGTCCCGAAACTAAGGCAGAGAAAGGATGGCAAGACTTATTTACAGGGCTCTCATTTGACACGGGTCAATATGCAAAAGGCACCCAACCTCGTCAAGGGCATCGAGTCGATCTCGACTGGCCACAATGGCCGATGCTGTAAACACAACTCTTGAAAGGAGAAGATCAAATCAAAATGCCTATGAAGGAAATTGAAGTGAAAGGTTAATTCCCACGTGGCTAACCCTCTCGGCAAAGTCGTAAAAGCCAAAGCGTTCCAGGTGCTTTAAATTAAAGACGAGGAAAAAAAAAACAAAAATGGAAGGCCGATAAAGGAGAAGTAAAATTCGAAAGTTTAAGTCCCACACGACTAACCGCCGCAGCAGAATTTGTGGGGCCAAAACTCCCCACGATACTCTGGAAATCCAAAAGAAAAAGCAAGTGAAAGGCCTACAAAGGAAAAATAAAATGTTGGGTCCCACGTGACCGATCGCCATGGTAAAATCTGGAAATCCAAGGTCCCCGGGAGTAGAGATGAAACCCAATCCCCAACAAGCAAGCAAGCAAGTGGTTGAGATCTTCATCAAAAGAACTGAGATCAAGCAGTTGAAAATCAAGGCCGCAAAACCAACCACCGTTTCAAACTAACGAATTGTTCTTTTTTTGAAAATCTGAAATAGGTGCAACTCGAAAGCAAACATGCAACAAGCAGGTGCAACCAAAAGAAATTGCGCAAGAGCTAGAAGGAGCTCTGCAGCACTAACTCCAAAGAAAGGAAAGTATCCTCCAAGAAATCTTTTTTCCACATGCATAAAAATAAAAATAAAAGATAAATAAAAATGGGGAAAAAGAAAGAAAGAAAAGAAAAATAAAAGAGAGAAGAATTGAAGTTGAAATGTCCCAAAGTAGTATGAGGCCTCCAATGCCCAACCACACATGTTCCCGACATGGGTGTACACGCTCCCTAGTCGATCCCAATCAAAGGTATACATTCCCTGGTTGATGATTTCTTTTCCAATCAAGGGTATGCACTCCCTGGTTAATTTCTTTTCCCGACGCAGGGTATACACTCCCGTAGTCGATGCCAATCAAGGGTATACACTCCCTGGTTGATGATTTCTTTTCCAATCAAGGGTATACACTCCCTGGTTTATGATTTCTTTTCCAATCAAGGGTATACACTCCCTGGTTGATGATTTATTTTCTAATCAAGGGTATACACTCCCTGGTTGATGATTTCTTTTCCAATCAAGGGTATACACTCTCTGGTTGATTTCTTTTCCCGACGCAGGGTATACACTCCCGTAGTTGATGCCAATCAAGGGTATACACTCCCTAGTTGATGATTTCTTTTCCAATCAAGGGTATACACTCCCTGGTTGATTCCTTTTCCAATCAAGGGTATACACTCCCTGGTTAATTTCTTTTCCAATCAAGGGTATACACTCTCTGGTTGATGATTTCTTTTCCAATCAAGGGTATACACTCCCTGGTTAATTTCTTTTCCAATCAAGGGTATACACTCTCTGGTTGATGATTTCTTTTCCAATCAAGGGTATACACTCCCTGGTTGTTTTCTTTTCCCGACGCAGGGTATGCACTCCTGTAGTCGATGCCAATCAAGGGTATACACTCCCTGGTTGATGATTTCTTTTCCAATCAAGGGTATACACTCCCTGGTTGATTTCTTTTCCCGACACAGGGTATACACTCCTGTTGTCGATGCCAATCAAGGGTATACACTCCCTGGTTGATGATTTCTTTTCCAATCAAGGGTATACACTCCCTGGTTGATTTCTTTTCCCGACACAGGGTATACACTCCTGTTGTCGATGCCAATCAAGGGTATACACTCCCTGGTTGATGATTTCTTTTCCAATCAAGGGTATACACTCCCTGATTGATGATTTCTGTTTTAATCAAGGGTATACACTCCTTGGTTGATGATTTCTTTTCAAATCAAGGGAATGCACTCGCTGATTGATTTCTTTTCCAACATAGGGTACACAATCCCTAGTTGATTTTATTTTGCAACATAGGGCTCCCAACCCCTAGTTGATCTTGCTACAAGATATAGAGTATCCACTCCTAGTCTACAGTAACTCCGGGTGCACCGGTCCTAACTTTTCATTGCTTTCAATAATGAAGTAGCATAGAGTTCGTTACAATAACTCACAAAATATTCCTAGTAAAAAATGGGGCAAAAATTTTGTTCGTTTGTTTTGATTTTTGTGCAGATTACGTTTCTAGGACATTGGAACTCGAGACGACCAAAAGAAGAAGTTTCGATCCCAAATAACAAAACAAAAAAAGAAAGAGAAGATTGAATCCAAAAAGTGCACAAACGAGGAAGATGTGGACTATCCAGAACGAGATTGAAGTCGTCCGCCCACTATATCCTGCTTTGATCCGAGGAACGATAAGACAAAACCAGCACCTGCGACTAACAAGCATCAGGATCCAGGTCAGAGTCAGCAAAAGATCAAGACTCGAGACCAAGTCTTAGATAGGAATCTTGTAATTTAGCAGCTGATAGGTTTAGTTAGTCCTTCATTTTGTACTTGGTTGTAATAAGGAGATCAGAAGCAGTAACAACAGCAAACCGCAATGAAACCACAGGTACTCAGTAGTCCCAGCTACCAAAACCTCTAGAACTACACTGACTTGATTCCTTTATAGCCAAGGATATGTAGGCAACCTTGAAGCAGGGTTCGGTCAAACTTTTCAAAAACGCTTCACATGGAGTATGAAAACAAACTTTTCAAAAACGCTTCACATGGAGTATGAAAACGGGTAAAAGTCGTTCATGACTGCTCACTTTGTCTTTGCCCGAAAACTCTTTGCCTTTCCGAGCAAAGAGGGGCAGCTGTGAGCATGTGATTTTTCAGCTACAAAATTCGATAAATTAATTAATTTCATAGATTTTGTTGAATTTTGGTGATTAATTGTGAATTATTTTTGCATTGCATAATCATAATTCATCCTATAAAATTGAATTTTTTTTTTGCATAATTAGGTTCATAATCTTAATCATTTTTAGGAAAATTACAAAATTTATCCTTCAAATAATTACAAGTGTTAATTGATAATTTCATTTTTTTAATTCACTCGTTAACTAATTTTTCTTTTCAATTAGATAAAAACTAGAATTATAGCTAATTAATATACTATTTAGTAATTGATTTAATTAGTTAATAATGAAAATACGATTAATTGACATAATGTGAGTTTATTGGTTAAATTATCAATTTAGTCATTTATCTAACAAATTATGAATTTGATTGATTAGGAGTATTAAATTAATTATTTTTATTCCTAATTAGTTTATAATTTGACGAAAATAAGATTAGAATTAATTATTACTTTTTGAGTTTAATTGGAATTAGTGTTAATTGAACTCATTAAAAGCTTAATTGACCCTAGAGGCTAAATCGAACCTGGGCTAATTTGCCCAGGCCCAAAATCCATTCTTTACACTCACCTGCCCAGCCCAAAAGCCCCCTTACCCCGCCTGCCCATACACTATCCCAAGCGACCTCGTTTCATTTGAAAGAGCAAATCCCAGCCGTTGATCAAGATAGATCGAACGGCTAGGAACCCCTCTTACACCCACTATAAAACTGTCCAAACGCTGACCCCCCCTCCCCATTCCATCCAAATCCTAACCCCCAAACCCTAGAGCCGCCTCATATCCCCTTCGTCTCTCTCTCTCTTCTGTCTCGACCAAACCCTAGCCGCCCAAGGGTTCCGCCGCCCAAAAATAGCCTACCGGCGGCGGATATCCACCAATCGACCCCAAACTCTCACCCTACAACCTTCTCCTCCGCCTTAATCCCATCCTGCAACCAGTTTCCCCAAAAAACCATCCAATTTTGACTAATCTTATATCTGAAAATCCAAAAGGGGTGACTTCCTCTACGAGTTGATTCCAAGACCTCCAATGGTTCACACCGGCATGAGTCAATAGCTCTTGTTGAGTGCTATTGATTCATGTGGGTTTGGACTAATTTCACGCTCGTCCGAGACCGGCCAAGTTCCGGCAAGTCGCCGAAATCCATCCAAAATCCCTTCACTGGTACCCCCCCTTCTTTTTAGCTTCTCCCCTTAATTTTTCAAAGAAAATCAGAATATGTGTGTTTACCGTCTGTTTCTTTGGTTGATACGTGTTTGTTTTCATCTATGCTTTTCATTAATATGTTGTTGCTCTTGTTTAGTATTTGTTTGTTCTGCCCGATTAGTTAAACGTTTGAATACATGAGTTGATTATGTAACAACCATTTTAGGTCTAAATCGATTAGCTTGAATTCTGTATACGTTTTTTTTATATATTTGATGTTGATGCCCTGAATTCAAGTCTTGTTTAGGATTCTGCTTGTTTCCTGAAGCTGATTGTTAGCCATGATTTTTAATTTATTGTTGTAGACTTTGTTTGATTACTTGTTCAAAATGCGATTTTATTCTGTTTGGACCCTGTCACCTGACTGCTACCCCTATCCCAACTGCGTACATGTCATGTGTATCTAAAATGGTGATTAATTAAGTTAACTAACCTAAAACTTGACTTGGTTAGCTGCTAATCTTAATCCAACCTTAGTTAGTCATTTAAAGTTAATTAACCAAGTCATTAGGAATCTGATCATGCTTGATGCTCAAAAGCAGGATAGCTGATTTGTGACTTCACTTAAGATTAAAGTTAATCACTCAGTTAAGATAATCAACTAGATAAGCTTAATAAAAATTTTCGAACAAATTAACTTAGCTAGCTATTGATTTTCAGAATAAGTCTTTTAATCAGCTAAGTTTCAATTGATTAATCAAGTTGATTCAACTAACCTAAGTATAAAAATCAAGATTAGTCTCAATTAAGCTTAATTAAACTGATGATTAGTCAACCTAAACCTAGGTAACTAATATGAAATCAACTCTAGGCACTTAATCAATTAATCTTTAACTAGTTTTTCCTAACTATGGTTGACTAAAGAACATAACTAAGGTTAACTAACCAAACTTTAAATAATAACCCAAGTGAGCTTAACCTTGATTACCCAATGGTAAATTCAGGGACTCCAAGGGGTACATTAGGTAACTCAGTTTAGTAAATCATATTTTTAATCTTAAAAGGGTCTTTTAATAGGTAGGAAGGTTCTAGAATGGGGACAGCTGTCCCAAGGATAAGGTTGACAGCTGCCCTATGTACTATTTTCAGCCTTTTGGGTTGGGAATGTACTAAAGGATATCCTATTCTTAAGACTCCTATAAATAGACCCTCTTTGTACAGATTCTATACTTTTTTTTACTCTCTCTGAGCTGCTGAAAAAATCTTAAAGAATACAGAGAAATCAGAGTATTTTCCATTGATAAACAAAAATTTCAAAAAAAAAAAGTATTAGTAGATAAACAAAGAAAAATCTGATTTCCCTCGGAATCAAGTTCATAAATACATGGTCTAGTTCTCAGCTTCTGTTTCTTTTCCTCTAGACTCTGATTTTGGGAGTTTTAAGCATTCTTACTCAAGATTTCTGGATCAATTCTTGCTAGGCTACTGGTTTTTCTTTGGGTTGTTGTTTGCTGCTGCTGAACCCTCTTTCTTTTAGCTGATTACTGTTCATACTTGACCTTTATTTGGTCAAGTCTCTTTGCTGCTTTTTTTCTCTTAAAAAGGTATGTATCAGCTCATCTCTTCTTAATGAAATTCTTGGACTAGAATCCTCATCTTCTACTCACTGTATAAAGCTGGTTGTTCTTGATAAACGAAGTTACTTCTTCTGTTTTTATGTAGATGTGACTGTGTAGATGTTTATTGGCATGATAATGATTCTGTGAGTGTGATAGGTATTGTCTTGATGTTAGTATTTTTCTTGCTGGTGCATGTTCTTTGCTTCAGATTATATGTACATAAGTGTGGTTAATACTCATAGTTCTATATTAGGAAACAAGCTGCACTAGGATGTTGAATCTGACCTTCTCTTGGTCAGGTTCTCTCTATAAGAGTGCAGAAATATGCTTTCAATTGAGTCTATTTGGTCAATAAAGAGATTCAACAAGAAAGTCTCTAGATAGTTTAGGATGTTGGCATTAGAGTAGATGAATTTGATTTCTTAATAGTCAAATTCACCCCTTAGTAGTGCACAAACATTAGTATGGTCGGCTGAAGTTTACCCCTTAAAGGGTATAAAATATGTAATTAAGAAAAGCATTAGAGTGAAGAATCTGAACCCTTGAATGGTCAGATCATCCTCTAAAAATACCTAAATAAGAGAAGTTTCTATATAGATTAGAATTATGTTAGTATCAACACTAGGGTAGATGAATCTGACTTTTTAATAGTCAAATTCACCCCCTTGGTAGTGCATAAACAGTAGCCTAGGGTGTTGGAGATCACCCTTTACGGATATGAAGTGAGTAATTAAAAGGCTCCTTAGAGAAAAGAATCTGAATCCCTCAATATGATCATATTTATTCTCATAAAATGCCTAAATGATCAAGTCAAGGAATAAGTATGGACTGATGGTCCAAGGTATGAAAAAATGACATTCTGGAGTTGAATTTGATTTTTTAATGGTCATATTCACTCCAAGAGAATGCATAAATGATTCTGCCATTCAGTATAGTTAAGCATAAGCGTTATCGGGATTAGAATTGACCTCCTCATAGTCAGTTTGGTTCTGATGGATGCATAACACCTAATTAATTGGGGTGTTCTACAGATTACAAAGGAAGGCTCAAATGTATGGTCTTTAAGGAGTTCGAGTCAGTAAATCATTTGAAATTTTCATTTAGTTCTCTTTTCTTCCAGAAAATGTATAGCAATAGTCAAGCTGTAATTCCTCTGTATCTATTTTTCAGCATCATTGTAACGTAATTTAAACTGGACTGTATATTCATTTTTTTTAGCCCTTTAGTTTATAATGGTCATGCTGATCTCTAAGGCAATCCCTTGGAATTTCTAATCTAGTCCTAATATAAGAAGTAATACAGTGCTGATAGGTGTTTAATCAAAAGAAGAACTTGTATTTTCTTAAATCAACCTGCATGAAACTTTGAATGAATATTTACTGGATTTTTTTTTAGAAAGCATTCGTTTCAAAAATCACTCATTTTCAATACAACTAGAAATTAGTAATATTTTTCAGTTCATTTCATATCTCGAAAATGTCTTCTGAAAATCAACATGGGAACACTTCGAATACGTTCTGGTTTTAGAAACACGGGACTAGGTTATTATTAATAAATCTGCCTGTGTTTATGTTAATTTAGAAATTACAAAGGCCCAGGAAATAAAGTAATTCTAGCTTACAAATTCAAAGCAGAAAATCAGTAGATAATGTGTTTTATATGTTTGTGTATATATGATGTGTTTATTAATGAACATATTTGATACCATTTAGCATATTAGAATGCAAAAACCTTTAAGATTTGATGGAGAACCGAATTTCCTAACTAGTAGTCCTCTTGCAAAAAATAGTCACAATTAGGATGGCCCAAGGTGTTACAAATGGGACTAAATGAGGCCATAGCCCATAAAACGCTGTGTTTAGACTAATGTACACCATTTTCAGATGATATTATGGGTAAGATGATACTTTTGGTTCGAAAAACTACACTCGGGAGTGGCAACTCATGCCCCCGACCCTCACTCCAAACAACTAATAAAACGCATATAGCAACCACGAGTGCATTTCATGTGACGTGATTGCCATGTGTTCAAAAACAACAAGTGTACGTCATCGTAACTTGTCCAAGATAAATCCATAAACATCTTAATTGATCTTAAAACCAAAAATTCTCCTTCAAATAGAAAACATAAAGAATAATCAAACATCACCTCAAATAGGCACTATAAAACTGTCATGACCATAGTCTTGACTATGTAATCTGCACTCGGCTGCGGCAACTCATGTCCCCATCTTCAACTTCAAATTATAATAAAAATTACATATTATAATTGCGGGTGCATTTCATGTGGCGTAGTTATAATATGTCCAAAAACAAACAAGTGCACGCCATCGTGACTTGTTTCAAGATAATTTAAAAAGGCTAAATGCACAATAGTTTAAAACATGTAAATAATTAGATAATTAGGCCAAATATTAATAGTTAAGCGATCGTGCTAGAACCACGGAATTCGGGAGTACGTAACACCTTCTCCCGGGTTAACAGAATTCCTTACTCGAATTTCTGGTCGCAGACAATTAAAACAGAGTCAAAATTTCCTCGGTTTGGGATTTTAAAATAATACGGTCTCCCAGAGCATCGTCAAAAATTCGGGTGGCGACTATGAAAACTAAAATAAATCCCAATAATCCGAATAATATCACTTTAATATGAAAAACTCCCTTATTACCCTTCATTAATCTGAGGGGTAGTGCAAAAGGAGGTGTGAAAACCCTTACCTAATTTAACCCTAAACGACTACCCCTCCCCTCCCCCCCGTCTCTCATTTTTCCCCCCTTCACTCTCAGCCATATCTCAAT
>MDKI01046024.1:0-43253 GCA_005239505.1 Nicotiana paniculata | reverse complement strand
TCCAGGCGTTTGGCCCCTAAAGCCAGGTAGCCCCTGGCGTTAGGGGGGCCTTAGAGCCCAAACTCCAGGCCTGCCCTGGCCTTAGGGAGGCGTTTGAGCCCAAACGCCCGGGTCCCTCGTTCCGGTCAATTCCGAGTTTTGACGAGTTTAAGTGTTTCCCGGTTGGAATAGAAGTCTCCTACACGTTTAGGGTTTGTCCTAAACATATAAATAGACCCCAAAAATACAACTTAGAGGGGATTCGAAGAGACGGATGGCAAGACATCAATTTGTACGGATTTTCTTCATTACTTTGTAGTTTCATTATGCAAGTTATTTTAGAGTTGATTCTTTTGAACATGTTTGGATAACTTCTTTAATCTAGGGTTTCGGTAGAACCCGTTGGAGGATGAACTTATTGTGTTATTAATAGAGTTCCGATGGGTTGATTAATCTCTATTTGTTCAACTACGTTCTTGTTGTAGTTAATTGAATGGCCATCAATTAGCTGTGCCTATTTATTATGTATCTACTTGAGAGAGAGTGCATATTTAGGTAGTTGTTTGAACAACATCACTCCCGGAGTATAGACGAAAGTCATAACCGAGGGTTTAGAGGTTGGATTAGAGATAACGATACCTCGGGTGCAATCTAAAGTGAACTGTAATGCAATCTAGCTAGCGTAACTTGAGAGAGTGCGTCTAGTAAATTATCATAATTACTTGAGAGAGATTTATGGTAGATAGAGTGTTAATCATTGATAAAGACAACTAATCAAGCTATCTAATGTATCCGAGAGGTAAATTCACCGACGGGGGAAACCATAACCTTAGATCTTTATTACAATTGTTTACACCTTAGCGTAGTTAATCTTTAGTTTTAATCTTTAGTGTTAGTAATTTAAATAACATCAAGTGACAGTTGAGTATTCTAACAGCTTGCTTTATACGTAAATTCCCTGTGGGATCGACTCTGGGCATAATACCCCGGATTATATTTGCAACGCCCGCTTAGTCTTTTATTAGACATAGTTGAGCGTGATCACTCCTCATGAAAAGTTTTGTGCGGATTCTTTCATCTTTTCCCACGCAAACCAATTTGTCGCAATAAGTTCTCAAATGGACTCTTAGATCACCAGTACCATCGAACATCTCGAACTTAGGAGGTTTGTACCCCTCGGGCAGTTCGACATCAGGCTGTATGCAAAGATCTTCATAGTCAGCCCCTCAATCCCTCTAACTCCTTCGACGCCCCGAACTCGATTGGTCAAGTTCTTGAGTTCCTCAGCCAAATTCTTGATGATCCTATACTTCTCGTCAGACTCAGGGGTATGTGGTGTGGAATGAGCCACGGATTCCACATAAATGGGATTATTGTAGGCCTGGAAGTGGTCTTTTGTCTGATCCTGGAGAGGTGGAGTGTTATGGTGATAGGCATTGCATTGTGCTGGCGGGACTTGGTCTTTGGGGTGATTCGGTTGTTTAGGGGTGTTTTGTGGTAAAGTGGGGTTCAGAGCATTTGGGAAGTGGACATCCGGAACATTGAGGGAAAGTGATAGGTGAGCCAAATTCTTGACTTGGTCAAGTTCCTCTTGGAACTTTAGCAGCTTCTTCTCCAGTGGAGACATACCCTCTTGCAGAACCTGAATACCCCAACCATCAGCGATCTCAACATGTTCATCCCTATTATCTTTTTTGATGCTGCTTGCCTCTGCCATCTTAGTTTTACCCTTGTTTTTTTCCTTTGGGAGGACTAGAATGAGGATTTAGAGGAGGGCCCTTTGATCTTGTGCGGTAGGCGGATGATGCCAGAATGCACGAACCAACCTTTGGGGAGGGGAATAATAAATAAAGAAAACAAAAAACGAAAAATTAATGAAGTTAGTGAGGATCATAAAAAATATTGCAGTATTTAAACACATAAGGCGGAAATGTAAAGTGTGACCTAAGTTGGGGACCTCCTTGTGCCTGAGGTAGGCCTAGCGACAAATTGATTTGGAGAATTTAAGATGCTAAATGTCTCATTTTATTGATAATAAAATAGACAAATCCAACACGACTCTAAGAATGCGAAATATATAAAATGTCACTAATGGCCAGGGGCCTTATTAAATCAGAAGGAAAAGTAAAGACAATCCTAACTACTTGGTCCCAGAAGGACCTTCCCCAGACTCGGCATCTCTGCTCGCCTTGATCAGCGTCACCATCTCGCGGAGTCCCAGCAGCAAGTAGGTCTTGGCTAGAATTCCTCCTTCGGCTCCCTTGGTCTTCTGATAGGTCTCGATCCTCCTAATGAAATTCTCCTCTAAGTCGACTATGCCTCTCTCCAAGTGTGCTAGCCTCTGGGTGGAGGTGATGGCCATGTCTTTCCATTCCTCTATCAGCTTCTTGTTGGCCTCGTGTATTTTGTGATGATCTTCTTCACAATCGCGGAGCCTCTTGTGCAACTGGTTGAGTCTAGTCGTTGCCTCGGCCTTCTCATCTATGACCCTGTGGCCTTGAGCAAACCCTGGCTCGATACTTCCACCCCAGTTATCTTCCAACCATCCCAGATAATAAGGAGAGTAACCAGCATGATACCTATCGGGTTCAATAGTGTCCTTTTCTAACCGGATCTTGCAGTGCCACAAATGCTGAGCTTGGCACTTATGAGGGGTGTCATCGTTTTGGAAATCTTCCCTGAGATGACTCATCTTCTCGACCATTGGTACCACTTTCTTCCTTCCTGACTGCCTGCCTCATGACTCGGATCGGGACGTAAGGATACGTCCCTCTTAGACCAATCAATAACAGAAATGGGGTGTCTCTAGTTTGGATGATGAACTCGTCAGTTAGGAACCACTCAAACATCCACTGAATCTGATCCTCGGTCAAGTTCCCTAGCAACTCGGCCCATCCATTGGCGCTTTTCGGTTGAGCAAACATGTCGGGGATGTAGTTCATATGCTTTGGATGATGGAAAGCAATATGATCATCCCAAATTCTCCTATGGATATCCTGACAGTAGTCTCCCTTTTGAAAATGCTCAGTGAGCCACAATTGGAGTAACATATTGCAACCCTCGAAATGTTTTGCCCCTCGTTAACACTTTTCCAAGGGTCGGTACATGTCAGTAGTGATCATTGGCATGATACTGAAGTCCTGCCCGTCAACCCCTTCCATCAAAGTCTTGGTAACCATAGCCAATCTGGTGTGGATTATTTCTTTCTTTGTTGGCAATACCATCAGACCCAAAAAGCATATTATAAAGACGAATACCCGGCGGTGAAGTGCCCCAGAGAAGTAAGGGCGAACTCTTCCTGATAAGTGCGGTAAGACTGGCTACGACCATACCTCTCGTACAAATAGTCAAAGGGGATGTACGAGTCTTCCAAGCAAACCAAGTCTGGATTTTTCTTTAGTCCCATCATCTTAGAAAACCTCAGCCTGTACGATTTCCAGGCATCAATAACCCTGGAGACTCCTAAGCTAAACCAGCTAACCCTCATATTTCCTATAGCAATGGTGTCATCTCATTGTTTCCAAATCAAAAGACCGATCGATCACAATCCCAGAACAAGGTAGTATCTTCTATCATCATGTTGTCAGGCTGAATGCCCAGAAGAGAGGGCAGGTTGACCAAGTGTTTTCTGATGACTGTTTTGTCACTGGAGTGAAGATCCTCCCACCAGTTTAGTATTTTGGGGTGGATATTGGTGACCATGCCGAATTTGGGGACCTCGTGCCTCATTTCTGCAAAACAAATAGGTTAGGCCTTTACCCCCACCAGACTCGACTATTTAACATCAATAATTAGCATGAGCATTTAATTCTCCAAATAAATGCACAGAACGTGAAGGCGTCCATTTGGGTGCCGGAGAAATCCAATGGACTTTGGACAAGGCTATCTTAAAGGTTGTTGTGCGGACAACACGTTAGCCTGGCTAGTTTTGACCATGATGCATGCAACATACAATAGAGTAAGGTTTCTATGGGGTTTTAGACCGGTACCCTTGAGCGGACAACTCAAGGTGGGAGGCACAGAACTGTCGACTGCACCGCTGATCGACTAGTTTTACCGCAAATACGCCTTTCTGAATTTAGGGGTAGTAATATTGGAATAGCGCAACCACTCATTGTAAGTGTTGCTATAGGATTTTGTTTGGCACGAGTGGAATATGAACGCGGAGCATGATATGCAATAAATAACATTTAAACAAGTAGGCATGTATTTTCACATTGAGGAAAGAGGTAAAGAAAGGAAATACGGCAGTTATAATTGAAAGCAGTTACAAAGAAAACATGAAGATACATCAGTTTTGTTCAGGAGAAATAAATACTTGCAAAATTAAACAGTTAACAGCATATAACGGGAATAGGAAAGGGCATAAACATTTAAACAGAAATTGAAAGGTCCAAATTCACAAGACAACTTGTAATGGTGTAAGCCTAGGGAATATCCCCAGCAGAGTCGCCATGCTGTCGCGCCCCCCTTTTTCCTCGCACGGGTCAGGTGCGTAGAGATCGGGTTTATGACATTCTGGACAACTCCTTAAGGGAAGAGGTTTAAGTAAGAGTCGCCACCTAATGATTTTGTGGTGTGTTAGAGCACCTAGAATAGATAACTCATCAACTAGTTTGCATTACCAGAGATTGGTAAGGGCTTGAAGTTATCCTAAGGGTGTCACGCCCCGAAATCCCACCGTCAGGCCGTGATGGCGTCTAACGTTGAACTTGCTAAAAAGTTCAACGTGTGTAGTTAAATTAGCATCATAACCTCATTCTAACATAATAAACTAAATCAGTTCACAAATTAAACAGCGAAAATAAATACGGTTTTTAAGCTAAGTAAAGACAATCACAATACAACGACGCAAAATTTCCCAAAACCTGGTGTCACTAACTCACGAACTTTCTAAGAGTGCTAAATACAAGTCTGGAAGAAAATACATATCTGCCTCTAAAACTAAAGGAAAAACAAGACAGAATCGAAGACAAAGAACCCAACTTGCTCTGGCCCCGGGTCCTTCCTTTCTATTCCTCGGTAAGCGGGCCGTGGGAGCATGGGGGTCTCTTCTGCTTTTGACTGATAGAAAGCAGAAGAGACGCCAAGGCCCACGAACGCCAGCGGGTATACCTCGAAGCCTCTATAATAAGCTGGAAGATACTCCCATTAATGATGTCCTCCGGGTTCGACTGCGTAATCTGCACAACATAAAGAAGTGCAGGTGTAGCATCAGTACAACCAACCCCATGTACGAAGTAAGTGCCTAGCCTAACCTCGGCGAAGTAGTGACGAGGCTAGAACCAGACTACCAAATAAACCTGTGCAGTTCAAATAAATATATATACATATATGCAACGGATAAGAAATATAGGAAGAAAATAATGAATAAAGGAAAGGGGAACATGTTGTGGGGAGATAACAGTTTCATACAAGAAAATCTCAATAAGGAAAAGAACCACAAAGCCAGCATATCAATAAGTACAAGAAATCATAAACTTGCACAGCATCACCCTTCGTGCTTTTACTCTCGTCCTCACTATGCAACGTATAATGTAATCAATGTAAATCATGGCACGGCATCACCCTTCGTGCTTTAACTCTCGTCCTCACTATGAAATGTATAATGTAATCAATGTAAATCATGGCACGACATCACCCTTCGTGCTTTTACTCTCTTTCCTCATTGTATAATCAATGAATATGGTACGGAATGGTACATCGTACGGCACTGCATCACCCTTCGTTCTTTACACTCTTTCCTCACAATGTCAAACAATGCACGGCATCACCCTTCGTGCTTTAGCACTCTTCCTCACCCAAATAGCAATCACAAACAAGGGCAAGGGAGTAAGCAGAATAAAAATAGAAATCCCGGTAAGGGAACAATAACAGAAATCTCAACATCCCAGCAAGGGAGACAATATCAAACAATGCAAGGCATCACCCTTCGTGCTTTACTCTCATTCTCACCAAGACAAGTTCACGGCATCACCCTTCGTTCTTTACTCTCATACTCACCAAAACAAGTGCACGGCATCACCCTTCGTGCTTTAACACTCTTCCTCACCCAAACAGCAATCACAAACAACGGGCAAGGGAGTAAACAGAATAGAATAGAAATCCCGGCAAGGGAACATCAATTACACAATTAAATCCCGGAAAGGGAACATCAATTACACAATTATATCCCGGCAAGGGAACACCAATTACACAATTAAATCCCGGCAAGGGAACATCAATTACACAATTAAATCCCGACAAGGGACTTCAATTACACAATTAAATCCCGACAAGGGAACATCAATTACACAATTAAATCCCGGCAAGGGAACATCAATTACACAATTAAATCCCGGCAAGGGTATATTTCAATAACTCTTTCTCTTTCTTTCACTTTCATTTCCATGATTTATTCTATCACTTGAGCCAATGCTCCAAAGAATGTAATATCTCATATTTCTTCGTTGTTCGTTTCAAAATTTGAGCCAATGATCCAAAGATGTAATATCTCAAATTTCTTCACTATTCGTTTCACAATTTGAGCCAATGCTCCAAAGATGTAATATCTCAAATTTCTTCACTATTCGTTTCACAATTTGAGCCAATGCTCCAAAGATGTAATATCTCATATTTCTTCACAATATAGGAATCGTCAATTAAGCATGGAAATTACCACAAAATCAGAATGTTCAAAATATAAGGACTCGCGGTCATGCTAGACACCAATGTATAGATACTCGTCACCATGCCTATACATCGTATTTGACAATTAGCAAGTAGCAATTTATACTCAACTCCTATTCCCTCAAGCTAGGGTTAGACCAAACACTTACCTCGGGTCCGAAGTATAGCAATCAACCCGAAACCACACGTTTGCCACAAGTATCCGACTCCAAATGGCCCAAATCTATTCAAATAAATTTCATACCATAAATAATATCTCATGCAACTGATTCTACTATTCAATTCAAGGTTACGACGCGAAAATAAGTGAAATGACCAAAATGCCCCTCAGGCCAGCATCTCGGAGTCGGGTAAATTTTACATTTTCAGAACCCTCGTACTCTCACGAGTCTAGCCATATAAAAATCTCTCAAATCGGAGGTCAATCACCCACTCAAATCCCAATTTTAGAAAAACCTAAGTTCTACCCCAAACACCCAATTTCACCCATGGAAATCCCTAATTTTTAAGTTGAAAACATGTTAAATGATGTTAATGATTGAAAGAAATGAGTAAAAACCAACTTACAACTGATTTGGAAGAGTCTTGTTCTTGGAAAAGTTGCCTAAGAGTGTTTGAGTTTGAGAAAATACGAAATATGAAGTAAAAACTCGGTTTTGTACAAGAGAGGCTACTGGTTGGCATCGCAAATGCGAACAGGGGTTCGCAATTGCGAACACCCCTGACATGGGAATTGAGAAGCATAGTTCGCATTTGCGATCACTGTGCAGGAGGAGGGACTTTACATATGCGATGAATGGCTCGCATTTGTGATCCCTTGCCAGCTAGTGTACCTTCGCATTTGCGATGCTGGCTTCGCAAATGCGAAGCCTGCAGATCAGTCACACCAGCAGTTCTAAGTTCAGAAAAATGCAATCTGTGGCTTATCCAAGACTTACTCGAGCCCTCGAAGCTCCAAACCAAATATACAAACTACCTCAAAAACATCCTATGAACTTATCTGTGCGATCAAACCGCCAAAATAACATCATATATATCGAATAAAGCCTCAAAATCCATGAATTCTATCAAATTTCATAAAACATCACATTATCCATTTTAATACTGAAACACGTCAAACGAAATCCGTTTTCAACCAAACTTTACAGAAAGTGCTTAAATCATATATAAGACCTGTACCTGGCGCCGGAACCAAAATATGGGCCCGATACCATCACTTCCTAATCAAATTTCATTTTCAATTTCCTTAAATATCTTCAGAAAACAATTTTACTCAAAAATTTATTTCTAGGGCTTGGGACCTCGGAATTCGATTCCGGGCATACACCCAAGTCTCATATTTTCCTACAGACCCTCCGGGACCGTCAAGTCATGGGTCCGGGTCCGTTTACCCAAAATGTTGACCGAAGTTAAATTTATTCATTTTAATATCAAATCTTAGTATTTTTCATAGAATTTCATATTTAAGCTGTCCGGCTACGCGCCTGGACTGTGCACGCAAATTGAGGTAAATACAAATGAGGTTTTCAAGACCTCTCGGAAGTACGGATGGGTAATAACATAGGTGATGACCCTTTGGGTCGTCACAAAGGGGAAGGTGTTAGGAAACTGTGCGTCCCAGCCAAGAAGTTTTGTGAATTTGGACGATAAACAAATAGCAAGTAAGGTTCATATAAGAGGGGATTTCAAACAAGTATAAAAATCTTTAAAGGTTTTTGGGAAAACATCAGGGTAAAAACATTTGAAAAGAATTGTCCTAGGTTTAAAGTAATACGGATCACATCAATGAAATACTCGGTAATCACTCCTCGAAGAGGGGCTACACGTGGTATTAGCGCACTATTCATCATATCCGTATTCTACCCTTCCCACCCCATAGAGGTTATTTAAAGAAGTGTGTGCTGGTCACGAAGGCTTATTGCGTGCTATTACCCGTCCCGTTCTATAAGTCCCGGAGGGTGTTTAGGACTACTAAATCCTACAAGGTGAGTACTAGGTTAAACCCCTAGGTTTAAAGGATAAAATTCTAAGCGACATATAAAACAATTAGGACTACAAATATGGGAATACATAAGGGCAGATAAGAGGCTCACAGATCCCTCCACAGGTAAACACATAAATAGCACGTCTCAAACACAACCAAGGTCTCAAAGGTAGGATTTAAAACAGGATTTTTTATTTAGAAAACAGTAGGTTTCAGAAGTTTAACAAAGGACTGAAAAAGCAGGGAATTAAAAAGGACAAAATAGTTTTGAGAAGAGGAATTGATTGGAAATCCAGTAATTTAAAGACAGTAGCAGGATTCAACAGTGATGAAGTTTTCAGTAAGAAAATGGAAGAATAAATTTTTAGAAAACCAGTAATCAGAAGTAAAGCGAGATATTAAATAAAGCAGATAATTTCCAACATTAGTGACTTACTTTGAAATAAAGCAAAAACCAGTAGTTTAAAGGAGTTTTAGTAAAAGGAGAATGAGTGCACAATTTAAAGAACCAGTAATTTAAAAATAGAGCAAGGGTTTAGGAAAAACAGAATGATTTGCATGAACTTCAGGAAAGGAGAATCGTTTCGAAAATCCATCAGTTGCAGGAGTAAAAGTAGTGACAAACAGCAAGGTTCGAAGATTTTCAGAAGAAACTGATTAATTTTAAAGACCGTTTTTAATACAGGCAAGACATAAAACAGTTGATTTTAATTTTAATAAGTATTAGGCCTAAGGTTTGCCTAGGCGTCCGTACATATACTGATTATGCACACATTAATTATGAGTCCTGAAGCATGATTTCTAGATGCAAATCATTACGACATATTTTATTATAGTTATTAGTTGTGAACAGGATTTCTAAAGTAAATAGGAGTATAGTAGAGATGCTAAAGTAAACAACCTAAACATTTCTAATGCATGGTATGCATGTCCGAAGCATGATAGTATTGCACACATAGGTAAAGTAAATCCTATGATCATGATTTCTAACCAAAACTATATTAAACATGCATAGTCCCCTCCCATATTCACTATCCAGCCCCAAGCATTCGTTTACAGATTATTACAGGTCAAGAATAATGAATTACATTATTGAAAGGAAAGTAAGAATCCACTTCTATAGAGAGCCTTCAATCAGGCCTATATCTCCCAACCTCAATCCTTTCAAGTTTCACAGCCTTACATGGTCTGGGTGCGGTAAAGCTCCCTAGGGTCCTCATGACGTCCCTGGCCAATACTAGCACCTAGATAAAATTACCAAAGTTGAACAAGCGCAGTGTGGAATTACCAGCCTCAGTGCATCAAAGTTCAGAGGGAACTCATGGGTTCCCTAAGCAATGCTTACACTGAGGGGGTGGAACCTAGGAGTCTAGGAGTAAAGTGAAGTGCCAAGAGGTGAGTTTGAAAAGAAAAGGAATTTTGAAAGAGAGTTCATAAACCAAAGAGTTTGTTTGTCAAAAAAAAAATTTGAAAAGAGATGAGTAAGTAACAATCTCACACAGAATCAAAGATGTACAGCCAAAACACACAGCATTACAACAGGTTCAGATATTACAAGTTGCGGTAATGGGGGATGGGAACAGGTAGAACATTTAACGGTAAACAATCCAATGAAATATCTAGGAATGATTTGGACATGATCAGAGACTCCTTACTCTGACATAGCCATGGACCAACCATAAAGGAGTCACATAGAGAGAGTCAAGGGATTGGGGTACAACACAGTCATGAAAACCGCTAGTAGATATACCCAAAAACACACATGATAAGGGAGACAATAGCATGCTGAGTGTATTCTAGTTACAGGCTTCGCAGAAGAACCATAAGTAAAAGCAGACTAAGAACAATAAGAACTGAAACAAGTAGAGAATCATGTTGTTGATGAAGCTTTAAATTTAAAATAAGACATATCAGTGAAGAGGAAAGCAAGCAGAATGAGAGAGATCAAGACGAGAGCACAATGGTTAGCCTTGGCTTATAGCCGGCTAACAGTAACCAAGAGCAAGGAAGAGTAGTAGAGCGGAGAAGGCATGGTAATAGCAGAAGGCAGAATCAATCAGTGTAAAAAATAACATGGTTCCCTTAAATTATGGGATTTAAACTCAGAAATGATAAAGACATGTAGCCACATAAGGTAAATAGAAGTCAGTACGAGACTAAATAAGGAATGAATCAAAGTAGCATGGTAATAAAGGAACTCGGAATCAATTAACCAGGAAATCAATACATTTGTTCCCTTAAGTTAAGGGGTTTCAAAATTCACACGGTAAGACCTAGTAACATACAGAATCAGTACATGACTAATAAGGAAGGAGTCAAAGTTTATTAAGTATAGAGAAACCAATTAAGACTAGATTTAGAAATCCATAATTAAGGAAATAGTTCAGTAAATAGAGCGTCTTAATAAACAAGGCAAGTTAATCAATCAGTTTAAACAAACAGGCAGAGTCCTAGGGATTTGAAACATATATTCTTAATCAGATCATTTAATAAGGAAATCAGAGTCAATCAAGAGAGATTCATGCTCTACATTTCCAAACATATATAGAGAAGCTAATAGTCATAGCAACAGACAAGTTTAGAGATGCACAGGTCCAAATAAACAATCACATACAGGTAACACAAGTAGGTTAGGCCTTATCAAGCTTGTTCGAAATATAATAATCACATAGTAATAATAGGAATCAAATAATCAGGTCAATACGAAGAACCCAGACAGAAAAAATCCTAACAGTTAGGTTTTTCGACATATGCAAGTTTAAAAAGCAATAAGAGTACAGCATTAGTCGAGATATGCAAAGAATTGACTCAAACACAAAGAAAAACTTAGCTTTAAACAGGCATAAAAGGGTTCTGAGAAACCTTAGTTTTAAAAAGGAAGTAAAAACGTTGAAAATCAAAGATTCTGAGTCAAGAATAATGTAAAACATAAGGAAACAGGATTGAATCGATTAAAAATACCATGGATCTGAGAGGTTTAGGAAAAAATTAGGGTTTCTGAAGAGAACCAGAGATAATCGGAGAACCTGCCATGAAACTCAAAGATCGTGGTGGATATGGTGTGGCCGTGTTAACACCCCACCAAAGAGGCCGAGAACAACCAAAGCAGGAGCCTCATGTGCAAGTCGGCATGGCCCAGACCTTCAAGGGCTTTAGAGATGAAGTGAGCTAGATGGAGGAGACATGATGGAGGCTCGTAGTTGAAAGGATGGTGGTTGGAGATGGCCGGAGAAAGGCGGTGGAGTTCCATTAGAGTCGAAGAGACAGAAGTCTCTAGAGACTAGAGAGAGAGAGAGGCGAGAGATAGAGAGATGAAGGGGTTTGGGAAAATGAGGGGGTTGGTGAGTGGTCGTTTGAATTAATTAAGGCAAGTCAGATCTGAACCGTTGATCTCATATGATCAACGGCTCAGATCACTCATGGGGTTGGGCCGGGTATAATTTGAAGACTGGGCTGGGTCAATTGGGTTAATGAATTCAGATGGGTTGTGTAATTGGGTCTAAAGATTGGGTTAAAATGTGGCTAAAATAGAAATAAATGTGGCTAGATGTTGAATACCCAATAAAATAGATAATTAATTAATTAAAATAGCCAATAATTATTTATAAATGATATTAAGTTACAATAAGGAAAATTACAGTAATTAACTACTATTAAGTGTAAAAATGCATAAATTTCGAATTGAAATAATGCAAAAATGTCCAATTGGGCCATAATTGTAAAATTGTTGTAATTGAAATTAAATAAGACCCAATTGGCTAATTTGTGAAATAATTGAGTTTCACAAGATAAAAAACTGATTATAAATAACATACTGAGCAGGGAAATATTTTAAAATTATTTCTAGCATAATTTATGAATTATTAACTACGAAATATTAAAATAAACAAAACATAATAATTTAATAAAAATATGGAAAAACACTCATTATTACAAAGAGTAATTTTGAGGGCTTATATGCAAGTTTGAAAATAATTTGAGGAAAACTTGGGTATCAATAGTTGGCCCTCTTTACCCGAGAAGGATGAAAGAGTTGTCGGGTAAAGATATGATGGCCAATTTTGATTGAGAGGAAACCGTGGGAGAGAATTAGGCCGCACCCTGGCTTCTGAGCTGCCTACATATCCCTGGTTTTACAAGAATCAGGCCGTATGTAGTTCCAGAATCATCGGCGAAATATACCGGTGATGTTTCACAAGAACGGACGCAAGGTGCGAGGTAAGGTAAAGTAGGAAGGTCTTACGGGGTTGTATCGGAGAACTGGAGCGGTCCGTTCCTGCCCGGTTGGTTGTACCGGCCGGATTACCTGCAAATAAATAACAAGCATATATAGTGAATAATATAAACATGATGCAAGTTCCCGTTGGACTATGAATGTTGTTTTTGGACAATTGAGGATGATTGTCCTTAGACCATGATGTCCTGGGCCATGAATCGCTTGGTGCGGGATTCACAGGCTATGAAATGATGTTCTCAAGCCATGGGGATGGTGCCTCTGAACCATGGTGCCTTTGAATAATGATATGCAAGTTGAATAAAAGAGATCCTCAGGCCATGAAATGATGTTCTCGGGCCATGAAGATGGTGCCTCCGAACGATGACGCCTTTGGACAAGTTGGCGATATTTCAGCTCATGAAGAATGCAGTGGTATCATGCTAACAAGACAAAGTTTAGTCGTGTGATTTGAGAAAGAAAAGAGGGCAGAGCTTAGCCCGAGAGAAGCATAAATAAGTAATGTCACGAAAGGTGGTTGCTTTAAAGAGGTAGATAGGAGCTTTATGCAATGAAGTAAAAATGCAGGGAGGTAGCGTAGAACCTCGGAAGGCAGAATGGTAGCCTTATGCAATGCAGGAAATAAAATGCAGGGGAGGTAGCGTAGAACCTCGGAAGGCAGAATAGTAGCCTTATGCAATGCAGGAAATAAAATGCAGGGGAGGTAGCGTAGAACCTCGAAAGGTAGAATGGTAGCCTTATGTAATGCAGGAAATAAAATGCAGAGGAGGTAGCTTAGAACATCGGAAGGCAGAATGGTAGCCTTATACCGTGTGGGAAAAGAAACGACAGTAAGAGTTCTTAGCTGATGATAAACTGCGGTAATACGATTGTGGTGAATAAGCATTTTTTGTAATGATAGTAGGCGTCGGCATGTGTGACGAGTTTGAGAGTGTGTCCTTAAGAAATATGCATCTTGCGAAGATAGTAATGTGTTGTGGGATTTTTCCGTCTTTGTGCCTGCATCCATAGAAAAATTGTGAGTTATGTAAAGGGGAAGGTTAGTTCGTATTCCCACTGGCTCGGCTCAGCCTGTCTGCTTGACAACGCGGACTTTGTTGTTCATATCAAAGGGGTAGCATGTCTAAACAAGCTATTTTTTAAGAAAGCAAATATGCATGGTTTTATAAAAATATAACATATAATTTAAAGTAATAATTTTTTTTTTGGATGAACCGAAGACCACGACGCGGTTCAAGGCATTGCAACCTCTCTTGCTATGGATTTTTGAGGGTCCTCCTCAAAATTCTGCCCCAGTTTGATGGGTGAATGCTTCTGGTTGTTGCTTGTGCGATGCTCGGCTGCATTTGCTTTGGAATTTTGAGGTCCCTCCTCAAAATTCTGCCCCAGTTTCCATTCGTGGGGGGAAATGAAATTTTATTAAAATGTGACCGAACCCATAGGGCTGCCTACATATCCCCTCTTAAACTTGAATCAGGTCAGGGGTAGTTCAATTCACAATATTTGATAAAAGCATGAAAGTTACACATAGTAGCACTTGACTGCATCTGAGTTGATTGGCTTTGGCCAGATTTCTCCATCCATTTCTGCAAGTATGAGTGCTCCTCCTGTCAGCACTCGGTGAACCATGTATGGGCCTTGCCAATTGGGAGTGAATTTCCCTTTTTCTTCTTCTTGGTGAGGAAAGATCTTCTTTAACACCAGCTGCCCCGGTGTGAATCGTCTTGGCTTGAATTTCTTGTTGAAGGCTCTGGTCATTCTATTCTGATATAGCTGACCATGACAAACTCTGTTCATTCTTTTTCCGTCTATGAGGGCCAATTTCTCATAACGGCTTCGTACCCACTCTGCATCACTGAGTTTGACTTCTTGTATGATTCTCAGGGATGGAATTTTGACCTAGGTAGGAATAACGGCTTCTGTACCATAAACCAACATGTAAGGAGTTGCCCCAGTTGATGTGTGGACTGTGGTGCGGTATCCCAGTAAGGCGAATGACAGCTTCTCATGCCATTGCTTGTGCTTCTCTATCATCTTTCTCAATATCTTCTTGATATTCTTGTTGCAGCCTCAACGGTTCCATTCATCTGAGGTCTGTATGCTGTGGAATTCTTGTGTTTGACCTTGAAGGTTTCACACATGGCTCTCATCAGGTCACTGTTGAGGTTGGAACCATTGTCGGTAATTATTGACTCTGGAACTCCGAATCGACAAACTATGCGGTCGCGGACAAAGTCCGCCATGACTTTCTTAGTAACTGCTTTGTAAGAGGCTGCTTCGACCCATTTGGTAAAGTAATCAATGGCAACCAGAATAAACCTGTGTCCGTTGGAGGCGGCAGGCTCGATTGGTCCAATAATATCCATGCCCCAGGCGGCAACAGCCTTGGTGAACTTGTTGCATTTAGCTCACTCGGAGGTACCTTTATCATATCCCCATGTATCTGACAACGGTGGCACTTCCGGACATACTGGATGCAATCCGTTTCCATGGTCATCCAGAAATAACCGACCCGAAGTATCTTCTTTGCTAGAACGAAACCGTTCATATGAGGACCGCATGTACCAGCATATATCTCCTTCAATAGTTTTGTTGCTTCTTTTGCTTCGACACACCTTAGTAAACCCAAATCAGGAGTCCTCATATACAGGATCCCTCCGCTGTGAAAGAAATTGTTTCACAACCTTCGAAGTGTGTGTTTCTGAGTAGCGTTTGCAAGTTCTGGATATTCTCCCTTTGCCAAGTATTCCTTGATATCATGAAACCAAGGCTTTCCGTCTGCTTCTTCTTCAACATGGGCGCAGTAGGCCGGCTGATTGTGGATCCCCACAGGGATGGGATCAATGAAATTCTTGTCTGGATGCTGGATCATAGATGACAAGGTAGCCAATGCATCGGCAAACTCATTCTGGATTCTGGGGACGTGCCGGAAATCTATCTTTGTGAACCTCTTTCTCAACTCCTGTACACGATGTAGATATGGCAGTATCTTGGAATTCTTGGTCGCCCATTCTCCTTGTACTTGGTGTATCAATAGGTCGGAATCACCAATCACTAATAACTCCTGAACGTTCATGTCGATGGCCAAGTTGAGCCCCAAGATATCGGCCTCATATTCAGCCATGTTGTTGGTGGAGGGGAACCTGAGTTTGGCAGATGCTGGATAGTGCTGACCGGTTTCTGATATTAAGACTGCCCCAATACCTACTCCTTTGAAGTTTGTGGCCCCATCAAAGAACATCCTCCAACCATCGTAGTGATCTGCAATGTCCTCTCCTACGAATGACACTTCTTCATCAGGAAAATACGTTTTTAATGGTTCGTATTTCCCGTCCACAGGATTTTCAGCGAGATGATTTGCTAATGCTTGTCCCTTGACCGCCTTCTGAGTCACGTAAATAATGTCGAACTCACTTAACAGGATTTGCCATTTGGCTAGTTTGCTAGTGGGCATGGGCTTCTGAAAGATGTATTTCAACGGATCCATCCTTGATATGAGGTACGTTGTATATGCACATAAATAGTGCCTCAACTTTTGTGCGACCCAAGTCAGAGCACAGCAAGTGCATTCCAATAAAGAGTATCGGGATTCATAAGGAGTGAATTTCTTGCTAAGATAGTAAATGGCTTGCTCTTTCCTTCCTGTTTCATCATATTTCCCAATAACGCAACTGAAAGCTCCATCCAACACAGCAAGGTAGAGTAACAGAGGTCTACCTGGCTCGGGCGGTACCAGGAATGGTGGTGTCAAGAGGTACTCCTTGATTCTATGGAAGGCCTTTTGAAAATCATCGGTCTATTTGGTTGCAGCATCCTTTCTCAATTTTGAAGATCGGTTCACAAATGACAGTGGACTGGGCTATGAACCGGGTGATGTAATTGAGCCTCCCCAGGAAACTCATAACATCCTTCTTGTTCTTTGGTAGCGACAATTCTTGGATGGCTTTGACCTTTGATGGATCCAGTTTTGTTCCTCGGCGACTGACGATGAACCCTAGTAACTTGGCATCAGGAACCCTGAATGCACACTTCGCAGGGTTAAGTTTCAAATTGTACTTCCTTAACCTGTTGAAGAAATTCCTCAAATCTTTCCATATGGTCAGTGGCTTTCCTTGATTTGATGATGATGTCTTCCACATATACATCGATCTCCTTGTGAATCATATCATGGAATATAGTAGTCATGGCCCTCATGTAGGTGGCCCCTGCATTCTTCAGACCGAATGGCATCATCTTGTAACAATACACTCCCCACGGCATAACGAATGTCATTTTCTCAGCATCTTCCGCGTCCATCCAAATTTGATGGTAGCTAGCGAAACAATCTACAAAGGACTGCAGCTCATGCTTGGCGCAGTTGTCAATTAGGATGTGTATATCTGGCAAAGGGAAGTCTTCCTTCGGACTGGCCTAGTTGAGATCCCGGTAGTTGACACATACTCTAACCTTCCCCTCTTTCTTGGGCACAGGCACGATGTTGGCTAACCATGTCGGGAATTCAACCACCCGGAGAACCCTGGTGTTGATCTACATGGTGACCTCTTCTTTCATTTTCAAGCTCATGTCTGGTTTGAACTTCCTGAGCTTTTGCTTCACTGGTGGGCATGCCGGATCGGTTGGAAACTTGTGGGCCACAATAGATGTACTGAGGCGAGTCATGTCATCATACGACCAGGCGAATATGTCCTCATATTCTCTTAAAAACTCTAGATATTCCTCCTTTTCTAATGGCGACAGATGAACGCTGATGCGTGTTTCTTTGACGTTCTCTGCGTTTCCCAGGTTGACAGCCTCAGTTTCGTCCAAGTTAGACTTAGGTCTATTCTCAAAGTTCTCAACCTCTTTCACAATATCCTCAGGTATATCATCCTCGTCTGAATCGGAATCCGTTTGTTGCGTTGCCTCGTTGCATGTCAAAGTCGTCGGTTCATCAAGATAACTAATAGTAATGATGTGTAAATAAAGTAATGGGGAGGAAAATAGTAGCAAGTAAATATGCCATTTATAAAGAAACTGCAAATGCTTTGATAAATTGAATAATCATTTGAACATAGGAGCTCTTTCTTGCAGAAATTAAAAAAGCGAAAAGGAAGAAAAAATATTTTAAAATAAGTAAGCTGTAAATAAATGCTTGTTTTGTTAGCCTTGCTACCCCGAGGCTCGAAGGGCTTTGGTCGTCCTGACAGACCAATTATTGAGATATGATCCTCTACTCACGACCTGTACGAAAGGGCCTTCCTCCCCCCACCCCTCCCCCTTCAAGAATGACACAGCAGTCCATTTCCTCATCGTCCAAAAATAAATCCCTCATTGCCGCTAACGCTTCCTCTACGTCCGTACCGTAGATGATATCATCTTGCTGGAAAGTTTGTTCTAAGTGAGGTATTGGCTGCTCCAGTAAGTAGTAGGGATTTCGCCATGGTGTCGACCAGTCCTTGAATTCCTTCCAAGTGTACTCATACCCTATCCCAAAAGAGGTACCGTGATTCTTGAATGTTATTGGCTTCGTTTGAACCACCATTGGGTTGTAATTGCGGGCTTCTTCGGATCTCCCTCTACAATCAGCCCAATTGATCCCTCGGAATCCCAATCATCATCCACTTCAATCATATGAACACCACCTTAATGTTCTGGCAACGGATTATTGCGAACATTAGGAGCATGGTCCTTGGCTACAATGATCTTGTTGTCTATGAGGGTTTGTATCTTGTATTTCAAGGAGAGGCATTCATCGATGGTGTGTCCCTTCATGCCGGAGTCGTAAGCATAGGATTTTTTTGGGTTGATCCACTGAGAAAGGTTCTCAGGGGTGGCAGCAGGAATGAGTGTGACGTAACCGACAGCTTTGAGTCTTTTATATAGTTGAACAATGGTCTCGGCTATGGCAGTATACTGTTTTGGAGGGCGACGGTCGAAGTTAGGGCGAGGTCTTGGGAAGCTTTGGCGAGTAGGTGGTGATTAGTAGTGAGAAGGTTGGCCATTGTAGGCGTTGTAAACGGGGGCTGGTTGAGAGTATCTGGGCGAGGTAGGTTGATATGTGGGTGGTGGAGCTTGATATGTGGGTGAGGGTGCTTGTTATTGAGGTGAAGGTGCTTGGCAACTTGGAGCTAGTTGGTATGTGAAAGAGGGTGTTGGATATACTTGGTATTTGGGCGGGGACTTAGCTTGTGAGGGTAGAGCGGAGAAGGCATGGTAATAAAATTAGTCAGAATCAATCAGTGTAAGAAAATTACATGGTTCCCTTAAATTATGGGATTTAAACTCAGAAATGGTAAAGACATATAGCCACATAAGGTAAATAGAAGTCAGTACGAGACTAAATAAGGAAAGAATCAAAGTAGCATGGTAATCAAGGAACTCGGAATCAATTAACCAGGAAATCAAGACATTTGTTCCCTTAAGTTAAGGGGTTTCAAAATTCACACGGTAAGACCTAGTAACATACAGAATCAGTACATGACTAATAAGGAAGGAGTCAAAGTTTATTAAGTATAGAGAAACCAATTAAGACTAGATTCAGAAAGCCATAATTAAGGAAATAGTTCAATAAATAGAGTGTCTTAATAAACAAGGTAAGTTAATCAATTAGTTTAAACAAACATGCAGAGTTCTAGGGTTTTGAAAGACATATTCTTAATCAGATCATTCAATAAGGAAATCATAGTCAATCAAGAGATATTTGTGCTCTATATTTCCACATATATATAGAGAAGCTAATAGTCATAGCAATGGACAAGTTTAGAGATGCACAGGTCCAAATAAACTATCACATACAGGTAACACAAGTAGGTTAGGCCTTAGAAAGCTTGTTCGAAATATAACAATCACAGAGTCATAATAGGAATCAAATAATCAGGTCAATACGAAGAACCCAGACAGAAAAATCCTAATAGTTAGGGTTTTCGACATATGCAAGTTTAAAAAGCAACATGAGTACAGAATCAGTCGAGATATGCAAAGAATCGACTCAAACACAAAGAAAAACTCTGCTTTAAACAGGCATAAAAGGGTTCTGAGAAACCCTAGTTTTAAAAAGGAAGTAAAAACGTTGAAACTCAAAGATTCTGAGTCGAGAATAATGTAAAACATAAAGAAAAAGGCTTGAATCGATTAAAAATACCATGAATCTGAGAGGTTTAGGCAAAAATTAGGGTTTCATAAGAGAACCAGAGATAACCGTAGAACCTGCCGTGAAACTCAAAGATCGTGGTGGATATGGCGTGGTTGTGTCAAAACCCCACCGGAGAGGCCGGGATCAACCAAAGCAGGATCCCCAGGTGCAAGTCGGCATGGCCCAGACCTTCGAGCGATTTAGAGATGAAGTGAGCTAGATGGAGGAGACATCATGGAGGCTTGTAGTCGAAAGGATGGTGGTCGGAGATGGACGGAGGAAGGCGGTGGAGTTCCATAGGAGACGAAGAGACAGAAGTCTCTAGAGACTAGAGAGAGATAGAGATATGAAGGGGTCTAGGAAAATTAGGGGGTTGGTGAGTGGTCGTTTGAATTAATTAAGGCAAGTCAGATATGAACCGTTGATCTCATATGATCAACGGCTCATATCACGCATGGGGTTGGGCCGGGTATAATTTAAGACTGGGCTGGGTCAATTGGGTTAATGAAATCATATGGGTTGTGTAATTGGGTCTAAAGATTGGGTTAAAATGTGGCTTAAATTAAAATAAATATGGCTAGATGTTGAATGCCCAATAAAATAGATAATTAATTAATTAAAATAGCCAATAATTATATAAAAATGAGATTAAGTTAAAATAGGTAAAATCACAGTAATTAACTAATATTAAGTGTAAAAATGCAAAATTTCGAATTGAAATAGTGCAAAAATGTCCAATTGGGCCATAATTGTAAAATTGTTGTAATTAAAATTAAATAAGACCCAATTGGCTAATTTGTGAAATAATTGAGTTTCACTAGATAAAAAATTGATTATAAATAACATACTGAGCAGGGAAATATTTTGAAATTATTTCTAGCATAATTTATGAATTATTTATATACGAAATATTAAAATAAACAAAATTATAATAATTTAATAGAAATATGGAAAAATAGGGGAAAACGCTCATTATTACAAAGAGTAATTTTGAGTGCTTATATGGAAGTTTGAAAATAATTTGAGAAAAAATTGGGTATCAACACCAGATATTGAAAAAACGGCAAAATTCAATTATAATTGGGTCAATGGGGGGGGGGGGTCTAAACCCTAAAGTGAAAGGATACGTATAAACAAAAGAATATCTCGTCTTGTAAGACGTTATTCTTTGATTACTTGTGACAACCCAAAGGGTCATCACCTATTTTATTACCCATTCCGTACTTCCGAGGCCTTGAAAACCTCATCTATAGTTGCCTCAATTTGTGTGCACAATCCGGGCGCGTAGCCGGTCAGCTTAAATATGAAATTCTGTGAAAAATGCTAAGATTAGATATTAAAATGAGTAAATTTGACTTTGGTCAGCATTTTGGGTAAATGGATCCGGACCGATAATTTGACGGTCCCGCAGGGTCCGTAGGAAAATATGGGACTTGGGCGTATGCCCGGAATCGAATTCCGAGGTCCCAAGCCCGAGAAATGAATTTTTGAGTAAAATTGTTTTTCTGAAATTTATAAAGAAAAGTAAAATGAAAATTGGTTAGAATGTGTTGGTATCGGGCCCGTATTTTGGTTTCGGCGCCCGGTACAGGTCCTATGTGTGGTTTAAGATATTTCTGTGAAGTTTGGTTGAAATTGGACGTCGTTTGACGTGTTTCGGAATTAAAACTCTAAATTTGAAAGTTTGTGAGGTTTGAAGAAAAACTAGTGATTTTGAGGTTTGATTCGTTGTTTTTTATGTTATTTTGGCGATTTGATCGCGCGGTTAAGTTCGTAGGATGTTGTGTAGTTATCTGTGAAATTTGGTGTCATCCCGAGTTGTATAGGTCAGTTCGGCACGTTGTTAGCGAAGTCTAGAAAACTTAAAGTTCCTAAGTTTGGTTCTTGGGGTTTGGGGGTGTGATTTCGAGTTCTAGCGTTGTTTTGGGTGTTCCGAAGGCTTGAGCGAGTCCGTATTATGATTTGGGACTCATTGTTATATTTGGACTAGGGCTTGGGTGGGCCCAGGTGTCATCCAGGCACCTAACGGGGCTAAAAACCAGCAAACATAGCTGTTGGTGCACTTGTTCTGGTGTGACCGCAGGTGCGGTCCCCAGCAGCGTAGGTGCGAGACCGCAGGTGCGGTCCCCAGCATCACAGTGCTATCACCAATAGCCTGGCCAATTCTTGTAGGTGCGGTCTTCACTCCGCAGGTGCGGGCCTAGGTTCCCCAGCCCATTTTCGCAGGTGCGGTCTCAGAGGCGCAGGTGTGGAATCACTGTTCAAGCAGTGTGTTTTATATACGGGTTTTAAACCCATTTTTCTCATTTCCTTATTCTTCCTTGGGTGATTTTCTTCCATTGTTAAGGACTAACAACCAGGTCTTCTAAGGTAAGTGAACTCTACTCAGAAATTAGCTTCATGCATGGATTCTAGCTTAATTAACTACATAAATTAGTGCAAAAATCAAGAATTTGGGTAGTAACCTAGAACTTGTGATCATTGATAATTTTCTGTGAATTATCCATGAAATCAAGTAAGAATCGTATATTAATTATCCTTAGGCTTTGGGTGAGTGTTCCCTTCGAGAATTATAGGAATCCGAGCGAGCGGGTCTAGGATCGAATTTTGGTATTTTTGGAAGAATGCTAGGAAATGGATAATTAGGCTATGTAGCTGAATCATTGAATACTTATTGATATACTTGAGTTGATTATGTCTAGATAATACCATTCCGGAGTTGAATTCTAAAGGAAAGGCGGTGTTAGAGGGTTGATTGCTATACTTTGGACCCAAGGTAAGTGTTTAGTCTAACCTTAGCTTGAGGGAATAGGAGTTGAGTATTATTTGCTACTTGCTAATTGTCAAATACGATGTATAGGCATGGTGACTAGTATCTATACATTGGTGTCTAGCATGACCGTGAGTCCTTATATTGCGAATATTTTGATTTCGTTGTAATTTCCATGCTTAATTGATGATTTTATATGTTGTGAAGAGCATGTGAAGGGAATTGTAATCTTTAAACTCCTTTGGAGCAATGGTTCAAATTGTAACACGAATGATGAAGATATATGAGATAATTGAATCCTTTGGAGCATTGGCTCAGATTGTAGCACGAATGGTGAAGATATATGGGATAATTGAATCCTATGGAGCATTGGCTCAAGTAATAGAGTAAATTATGAAATGAAAGTGAAAGAAAGAGAAAGAGTTACTAAAATATACCCTTGCCGGGTCATTGTTGCTTTGATATTGTCTCCCTTGCTGCGATGTTGAGATTACTGTTATTGTTTCCTCGCCGGGATTTAATTGTTTAATTGATGTTCCCTTGCCGGGATTCTATTTCTATTCTGTTTACTCCCTTGCCCTTGTTTGTGATTGTTGTTGGGTGAGGAAGAGTGTTAAAGCACGAAGGGTGATGTCGTGCACTGTTTACTATTGTGAGGAAGAGCGTTAAAGCATGAAGGGTGATGTCGTGCATCGTTCGATATTGTGAGGAAAGAGTGTAAAGCACGAAGGGTGATGTCGTGTCGTATGATGTACCATTCCGTACAGATATTCATTTATTATATTGTGAGGAAAGAGTGTAAAGCACGAAGGGTGATGTCGTGTCGTATGATGTACCATTCCGTACAGATATTCATTTATTATATTGTGAGGAAAGAGTGTAAAGAATGAAGGGTGATGTCGTGTCGTACGATGTACCATTCCGTACAGATATTCATTTATTATATTGTGAGGAAAGAGTGTAAAGCACGAAGGGTGATGTCGTGTCGTACGATGTACCATTTCGTACAGATATTCATTTATTATATTGTGAGGAAAGAGAGTAAAAGCACGAAGGGTGATGTCGTGCACACGATTATTTATACGATTGATTGGTGAGGGCGAGAGTAAAAGCACTAAGGATGGTGTCGTGCAAGCTTGTGATTTCTGATCCTTATTAATGTTCTGGCCTTGTTGTTCTTTTCCTTATTTGAGATTTCTTATATGAAACTGTTATCTCCCCATATCGTGTTCCCCTTCCTTTATTGATTGTTTTCTCCCAGTATTTCTTTTCCGTTGTATATATATATATATATATATATATATATATATATATATATATATATATATATATATATATATATATATATATTTTTGAACTGCACAGGTTTATTTGGTAGTATGGTTCTAGCCTCGTCACTACTTCGCCGAGGTTAGGCTAGGCACTTACCAGTACATGGGGTCGGTTGTACTAATGCTATACATGCACTTCTTTATGTTATGCAGATTACGCAGTCGGACCCGGAGGACATCATTAGTGGGAGTGTATTCCAGCTTATCCTAGAGGCTTCAAGGTATACCGATGGCGTTCGTGGGCCTTGGCGTCTCTCCCATCCCTATGACTTCACTTCTGTCTTGTTTTTCCTCTAGTTTCAGAGACAGTCATGTATTTCCTTTCAGACTTGTATTTAGCACTCTTATAGACAGTTCGTGAGTTTGTGACTCTGGGTTTTGGGAATTTATGCGACGTTGTATTATGATTGTCTTTACTTAGCCTTGAAATCATATTTATTTCCGTTGTTTAATTGTGAACCGTTTTAGTTTATTCTGTTAACTTGATGTTATTATGCTAGTTTAACTATACGCGTTGGCTTGTCTAGCGGGTTCAACGTTAGACGCCATCACGGCCTCCAAAAGTCAGACCTTACTTTTGGGGCGTGACATTACTATTCGGAATATAGACAGGAAAGTCAGACCTCCAAAAGCACTCCCTACGAACAAGGGAAATCTGACCCTCAGTTATAAGAGTTGGATATCTTTCAACACTATCAAGAGAAAAAGATTGATCTACAAGAACTTGGCTATTCCTAGGAAAAACAAACTCAGCAGGGACAATTTCATCGACTCCAGGCTCACGAAGGCGTTCTCCTCTACTTCTAGACAAAGACCAAGAAACCCTAAATCTCGGAGAAACTGGAGATCTAGTGGAAGAAAGAGGAACTATCTGATAAGAAGAGAAGCCCCTCGAAGGAGTGGATCCTAGACTTCTAAGTCTACCACCCCTCCAACTCCTAGTCGGAGCATAAGATGGAGTTAAACTTTCAAGATCTATTACTCTTTGAGGTTGGTTTGAAGAAGACATGTTTACAAAAGCGAAGAAGATTGTTCTTTACAAAAGACAAAGTTAGAAAAGTATTTCGTGGAAGCAAAGAAAAGAAAACATGTATTTATACTTGAAGACAACCGTCAAACATGAAGAAAAAGGAAAATAATAATGAAAAGTCATAATTGAAGATGTCACTTCGGGACTGGCACAGCCGCAAAAAGCCCTAAAAGGTGCCAAGTAAATGCAGAACCAATCCAAAAAGGACACGTGGTATGAGCATTAAATGGAAGTGAAAAAAGACGCCTATGGTGCAGAGAAGGATACAATGATTCAAGGAAACGCGGCGGCAAAATATTCCCGCCATAAATGAATATCCACTTACCAAATATTAATTTTTAAATATATGGTAAGAGAGGGGACTATATGTATTGGTAAAAAAGAGTTTCACACGTAAGCCAGCTTTTGACAACTCAGCCAGTCACGTGGACATAGGAAAACGCGACAACTGGATGTGATTCTTTGAAGAGGTATGGTACAAAGAGGCACGGTTCAGTAAACCCATGAATTTATCAGCCACGAGGAACTCAACTTGATCAAAACGGGAGAGAGGCACGGTCAGAATGAATCTAGACAAAGTTACGGGCAGATTCAAGGACCCACAATTTATTACTCGAACGTTATGTAACCGAACCCCAATTACTGTTATCCTTTGTAACGCCTCATTAATGTCATAATTAGTCATTAATGAGTAACCATAGATAGAGTCGTACGTTATAAGAATCTCCTATGTAAGAGAGGGGAATACAGCTTGTAAAGGCATCTGATTCTCGAATACCATCAACTTCGATTTTCTATATTTCTGCAATATTGTTTATTATCCATTTTTCTCCATTACCTTGATTATCAATAACCCGTATTCATCTTAAAAATAAGCTTTAATCAAAGGGTCTAATTCTTTGGTTAAACAAATATACCATTCATTAAATATCCTAATTGATATTTTGAAACGGAAGTGTGTGTGACGTCCTCCTCCTCTTCTTCCGAACTCATTTTTTCTGCCTTTTCTTTTAGCCATAGATTCGAATAGTTCTTCTTCTTCTTCTTCACACATAACTATTTCGGCCATAGATTCAAACTCATTTTTTCAGGCATTTTTCTTTCATCCTCACAAATCTATTTCTGCATTTTCAGCTATATTTTTGCCTTTGTTTTTCAAATTTAAACCCATTTCTCCGAAATTCTGAATAGGTCTTGTATTTACTTGATAAATATGTTTTTCTTGCTATTATTAGTGTTTAGTGCCATTGTTCAACAATGTTCACATCTTTTGTGATCATTCCAAAGCCGATTTCGAACCTCGATCTTGATTTTATATCGCTGTCATTGTTAACAGGAAAATGATTCTTGTCATTGGAGATTTACATAAAGAGGATTACGGCAATACCCGATCTCAAAACTATCCAAATTTGTACTAACCAAAAGCAAATTTTGGTGGTAAAGTATCACGATCCTACAATCCCAATTATGCTACAATTGAATGGGAATTGGGATATTAAAAGTCAATGTACTCAGTTTGTCGATATTTTATAGATAAATTATAGATTCTTTGTTTTCTGTTTTCACAAATCAAAAACGACTAAAACTTTCTACAAATCTTCTGCAAAAAATGCAATTATGTCGAAAATCTCAATTATGCTACAATTGAATGGGATTGGGATATTAAAATTCAATGTACCCAGTTTGTAGATATTTTGTAGATAAATTGTAGATTATTTGTATTCTGATTGTAGATGTTTTGTTTTCTGTTTTCACAAATCAAAAACGACTAAAACTTCTACAAATCTTCTACAAAAAATGTAATTTGTCTAAAATCCCAATTATGCTACAATTGAATGGGATTAGGATATTAAAATTAAATGTACCCGGTTTGTAGATAAATTGTAGATTATTTGTATTCTGGTTGTAGATGCTTTATTTTCTATTTTCACAAATCAAAAACGACTAAAACTTCTACAAATCTTCTGCAAAAAAAGCAATTATGTCGAAAATCCTAATTATGCTACAATTGAAATGGGAATTGGGACACGGAGAAAGACTATGCCTCTTATCTTCGCTTGCATGAGTAGCTTTTTCATTCTTTCCATGTGAATGTGGTGATAATACACCCAAATATTCACTTCCCTTGACTTGTCACACAACCAATTTTCAGGAGAACTTCCTGATTGTTGGATGAATATGAGTAATCTAGTTGTTCTTAATCTAGCCTATAACAATTTCTCTGGGAAAATTCCACAATCATTAGGTTCCTTGGAAAGTTTGAAGTCATTATACATACTCCAGAACAGTTTTAGCGGGATGTTTCTTAATAGATAAAGTGACGCCTTTTACTAACACTAACGTAAATATATTAGACATTTTGCATTGTCAAATTAAGAACTAGAGACGGTTTTGAAGTGAGAGTTGCTATTGAAGACATCCAATTCCCCGTATAATTTTGAACGCATGCAAAGCATGTAATATTAACCTCCAAGAAATTCAGTACCATAAATTCCATACACAAAGGTTGTCTTCGCAGTAAGAAGGGTTTAATCCATGATTTGCATACGCAGTGTAGACTGTAGAATCACTTTTACACAGTCCTTAAGATGAAGGACCAAACAAGGGATATTACAGAATATCAAAATCTACTTCGACACATTCAACTTAAGTAAATAAGGCTCTATTCCACTTGCTAATTTACATATCTATTCATAATGGGATTTTGATACAGAACTCGTGGGTGTGGGAGGGAAACGTGGGTGAAGGTGTGAGAATTAGAGAGAGAAACGTGGGGGGAGTGAGATTAGAAGGAATATACGGTACCATTAAATTAGGAGTGTAATTAATACCCTTAAAAACCATTAATGGTATATAATTGGTAATTTGGTACTAAATGTAATTATATCAAACCTTAAATAGTGAGGGTAATATTATTTCCTATATGGCATAGGAATGTAAAAACTCCATAAGGATATACGTAGGCTAGCATTTTCTGCTTAAGATGGAGGCAGAAAGAGTTTGTGGTGAGGATAGAATATCGGAGTTGCCTTTCCATATCATTCATCACATATTATACCAGACTGAAATTATCCAGAAAGACGTGGCTCAAACTTGTGTCTTATCCAAGAGATGGTACAACTTTTGGATGTCACGGCCTAATCTGGTACTCAAAGATTTTGTCAAGCGTGATGATCGTAGGCTGGAAGATTTTGTCAAGTATGTTGATCAGTCCATACGACCCCATGTCGAAAAAAAATTATGTCTTGAGCAATTCACCATTGAATATCATCATAAAATATTGGCTTCTCATATAGATCGTTGGATTGATTTGGTGGTTAAACTTAACGTCAAAGTGCTGAAAATTTTCCCTCCGAGTTTCAAGTCCTACAAATCCTACTATAGTTTACCTGATGTTATTTATGCAGCTAAAGAGCTGAAACCATTGAAACTAGAGAGGTGCAAGTTTGAATTTGATATTAGCACACCTAACATAATAACATTTTGTAATCTTAAAAATCTTAATTTGCTTTTTGTCCATATCTTAGACGACCAATTGCAAAGAATTATCCATACATGCCCGTTCATCAGGACTCTACAACAATATAATTGTCAGGGTATAAACAAATTGCATGTTTTTGGCCTAGTGCATCTAGAAAAGTTGGTTGTTCAATTATGCAAAATCCATAGTTGATAGTCCAGGCTCCAAGCAGTTGAGAAGTGGGGACAATATTGTTCCTTGCAAAATTGCAATTTTGGATGCTTACAATACTTTAGAAACACTCAAACTCAGGGGTGCCATCACAAAGCAACAATTTCAAGACATGTTCTCTAAGCATTCAAATATTTCAGAATTAGACCTATCAAGTTGCTACGAGCTGAAAAATTTAGAGATTGTGAGTGAAAAACTCAAGAAGTTGACCTTACGGAAGTTGATGAATCTAGAACAAGTCAAAATTCAAGCTCCGAATTTGTCGGAACTTTTTTTTGAGGGTGACACAATGCCCTTCAACCTTCCTCACTTTTTTCAAAAGTTAGACTATTCTAAAGGTCTTACCTTAGCAATATTTTCCCAGAAGGTAAAAAAATTCACTTTTTTTTGCTCCATGTGTGGTAAACTAAATTTCAGTTGTATGCTTTACTTGATTAATTAATGCATTACTTCTTGAATTTGGTTTAACCTATGTCATTGACAATATTGCAGAGTAAAGCCATCCTTATATATGAAGATCCAAGAAATATTGCCATTCCCTCAAGTGATAAAGTCAGGATACTATTTAGACCTGCGAAGCGTTTTGAATCATTCATACATGATTTAATGATAATGTATCCCATGATCATATCAATACTTCCAAGTACAAACAGCAAACTACTCCAGGTAATTTCTTGCTTTACCTGAAAATCCTCTCAAAAGTAGTACTTGTAGATATAAGAGTTTAACTTTGAATGTTATACAATTTGATCATACAAAAAATACATGCAGGTAAAATTGAAATTAGTGACCTAAAACATAAGGTAGGTAACTTGTTACAACATGTCGAAATACATTAAAACTAAGACATAAACATGCAATAGGCATTTGCTTAATGTTGATTGATTGTCCGATAATCATTAGTCTATTCTCTGTATCTTATGATTTTGTTTCAAATACACAGGTATGCCTACCTTAATAGGATGCTCAGATAATACCAAAACAAAGCATTCCTCCTGGCAGCGTCAATTGAAAGAAGTCACTACGTACATAATTGAGAAGGAAATGGACGTCGTTTGGTATAGTTGGTTAAAGTGACTACTTTCATGTTCAAATGGTAATACTACAAGCCTGGTATGATTTTCTGGAGAGTCACAGATATATCCAGCATTTAGTCAGAGTTAGTATATAGAATGATCTATTATATGTAAACATGATTCTGAAAGCAGTAAATTCAGTTGAACTTATTAAACTCAACATAGATTTGCCTATTTTGTTCTGGCTAAGACCTCCCCCTTTGTTTTCGTTAATTCCTTTCATATTCCCTCTTCTTCAGTTTCTCTCGTACATTCATTTGCCACAATTTCTAGAAACAGTATGTCTACCTTCACAAGATAGGGGTAAGGACTACGTATATACTATATTCTCCCCAGACCCAACTTGTGGGAATCCTTTTTGTTTTACATATTTATAATTGCGTGTTGATCATAATTTGATCCAGTTGGATACGAATAATGGTGATTTTTAATCCCTACCTAACATCCCAAGTAATACTCTGCTTAACTGCTCTTTCACAACGGATCTTTCACTGCTCTCCATCTGTTATAAGCTGTAACTACATGCTTTGAGGTAGGGATTTTAACAAAATCTTACTCTTAATGGAATCATTTGGATATATTGAAATTGGATAATTGGCTAGATCATTTGCTTCATTGCAGAAGAACTACAGTTTCCACACTACGTCCCCAAGAAAAAGCGTCATTATTCCGTTGCTTGTTAGTCACACCAGACCAGAAAAAGAAACTAATCAACCAAGACTTAATCACGATCTTTGTAACCTCGCGTCCACTTTCTTTCCCTAAAACTTGCAGCCATTATAACGATAACAACATACCCCGTGTGATCCTGCAAGTAGGGTCTAGGGAGGGTGAGGTGTATGCAGACCTTACTCTTACCTTGTGTGAGGTAGAGATGTTGTTTCCGATAGACCATCGACTCAAGAAAAACGTTCTTAAGACAAGTTTGAAAAATACAAAAGTAAAAAAGCTATAACGAAAATGACTGAAGAAAAGAGAAGTATTAACAACAAAATATTAAAGATACTCAAAGTAAAAGAAATAAAAGTAGTAATAAATTGAATAATAATAGAATAATAGAATAATAATAATAATATTGATAAGGACAAGAGGAAGCAGATAAGATGGTCAAAACTAAAAACATGTTCTCCCACGGAAAAGAGAAATCGCTCGACTAGCTACTAAACATATACTATGATCCTTGACCTCTATGCTTTTCTATCTACGGGTCGTGTCTTCGGTGAACTGAAGATGTATCATATCCTATCTAATCATCTATCCTCAATTCTTCTTCAATATATCTCTACCTTTCCTTAGAGCTAACATTGCTAACCTCTCGCACCTCTTCAATATGGCATCTGTGCTCCTGCTCTTCACATGCCCGAACCATCTCAGTTTCGCTTCTGCATCTTGCCCATCACAGAGGCCACTCCATGCAGCATGCCTTGTATATCTTTGTTCCTATTCTTACATCTCCTAATATGGCCGCACATCCATCTAAACATCCTCATTTCACTACTTTTATTTTCCGAACGTGTAAGTTCTCAATTTGTTAATACTCTGCTCCGTACAATATCGTTGGTCTTACAACTACTCTATAGAACTTACCTTTGAGTCTCGGTGGCACATTCTTATCACATAGGATAACGGATGCGAGCCTCCATTTCATCAATCCCACACCAATATGATGTGTGACATCATCGCCAATCTCTCCATTTCCTTGGATTATTGACCCAAGATACTTGAAGCTCAAATCTATTTCTAAAAGAATAGAGTGAATAAGAAAGAGAAGGAATTTGGAACCGCTAAGGAAAGGGGGTTGGATAAATAGTTGGGGAGTGAAATAGTCTTTTTGGGGATAGAGGGACAAGAACCCTCACGATTTTTAAAGTTTATTTTAATATAATCATAGATAATTCGATAATAATAATAATGAAGTATATTATTCGTGTCTGTGTTACAACACAATGAAACTAAATGGTTCGAATCAAAATTGATTTTAGACTGTACACCTAATTTTTCTGGGATTGTAGTTCAATCGTCTCTTAAGGATGACATGTATATCAATTCTCACTTCCTTGCCGCCATTATAACAAGAAAATATAAAAATAAAGAAGCTTTAAGTGCAGTGATATAGAATACATACATCAAATATGTAATAGTGAAATTTTTGCCCTGTATAGAAAAAGAGAACAGTTTCTTTATCGATTTGGAAGTGCCTTTGGTCTCTCTTGACCCTTGGCATTGCAATGGAAAGAAATGAAACAAACAGGTTCTGCTTCATTATACAACAATAACCGAGCTCCACACTAGCACTACACCATCTCCATACTCATACCGTCGAATTATCGATTTTGATACGTATGTTGGGATACATCATACGTCGGTCAAGATACTCTTAACATGAAATGATAATGTCCACTTTGTACCAAACCAATATGGTATTCTGTAAAACGGCTCACGGCATTTAAGAGTATATCTCTACACCTTATATGTAGTTTCCTTATCTTTTCACCTGCAAATGTGAAATTCTTTTCAGCGACCTTACTGGTACAACATGTAAAGTTCAGCAAATGTTGTGATTTTATTGATACAGCGTGTAATGTTTAGGATACAAAAAGTAATTTTGTGACTGTACCAATACAACGGGTATATCTATGACGACCGACAGGTCGTTTTGAGTATCTGCACTTCACTTGGTATTTTGAGGGCTCGTGTATCTCTGTGCTATATTATGGGACTTGTTGGTATGTTTGGACATGGTCCCAAGGGCTCGAGTGAGTTTCAGATAAGTTATGGCTGCGTTGCGCTCGTTTTTCTTATGTTTGGACATCGTTTCTTCGAGCATGAATGGTACCACATTAAGAAAACGGGCTCCGATTTATGTTTTTATTGAAGCATTAGATCTGTATCGTAATTACAGAGCCGTAGCAAAAAGAATCGTCGAATTTGGACATAGTATGAGGAATTTATGATCATTTTACTAAAATTTGGGTTACCATATTTTTTTTCAGATTAATTACGAAATTGCCACTGACGGCGTATTTAAAAATCTGCAATAGTTGCAAATACTAAAACCTACATATCTCATTCGATATAAGGTCAAATTGAGTGATTCAGAATCCTAACTTAAATAGAATTTCACAAGGAATCTATTGGAGACATAAAAAGTGAGTTTCGGGATCGTTTGACATGAGAAACGAGGCAGAATAGCTGGCAGAAAAATATATAAAACTAGAGTTTGTTCATTCAGTCATATTTTGAGTTGGGGATCTCGGATTGCGATTTTGGAGGGGATTTTCACCATAAGGATTGGGGTAAGTGTTCTCTACTCGATTTTGGTTATATTTCATGAATCCATCTTCATTTTTGGGATTTGATTGATGATTTCAAAGTGAAATTTGGGGGTTTTTGCCTAAAGTTTCATAATATGAATTTTTTAGTTTTGAACGTCGATTCGGAGTCGGAATTGAGTGAAACTAGTGTGGTTGAACTCGTAATTGAATGAGTTGTCGGATTTTGTGAGTTTTATCGGGTTCCGAGGCGTGGGCCTGGGTGTGATTTTTGGCCGGATTTGGGATTTGATTTAGGATTCGATCTTTATTATTTGGAATTGTTTTCTTGGGCTTTAATTGATGTACTTGAGTTTATTTTGGCTATTTTTGAGATGTTCAGAGGTCACTACGCGCGTGCTGGCATTTTGGAGAATCGCTTGGCTTGCTCGGTATTGTAATTGACTTTTTCGAGGTAAGTGTTTTACCTAACTTTGTTGAGGAAATTTTTCCTCCTAATTGCTATTGTTTGCCACATGCGGGGGTGATACATATATGGGGTGACGAGCATATATGAATGTGTCGGGATTAACCATGCTCGGAGGTAGATTGTGCTATAATTGTGTTTTGTAGAATTTCATAATTTCCTTAATTCATGCCTTACTTGTTTTCCTGATATTAAGAACGTAGTATAAAATATTAGTAATCAAGACTTAGCCTAATATCACTTGATCATATTTGATAAAATTCTGAGAATACATTGATGTGTCTAGTTTGGTTCATCTCTACGAGTAATCACTACCACCTTGCTACGGTTGATATTTGAGGTGATGGATTCTCTACTTGTGTTACTGATAAAATGTGAAATTTGTGGAAGTACTTGAATGGTACGGCCCTTGAGGGCTTATTGAATCATTGTTGGCTTAGAAATTCAGTGATTGAAATATGTTGATATTATTCGTTTGAACACTCTCCTCAATGTTATTTACACCTCCTGCCTTGCCATTTTATTGTTTTTCATATGCTTGGTGAGGAAGAGTGTAAAGCACGAAGGGTGATGTCGTGCCATTGTTTATATTCATTATCATGTGAGGAAGAGTGTAAAGCACGAAGGGTGATGTCGTGCCATTGTTTATATTCATTATCATGTGAGGAAGAGTGTAAAGCACGAAGGGTGATTCCGTAACATTGCTTATATCATTATCATGTGAGGATGATTGTAAATCACGAAATGTGATGACGTGACATTTTATATACATTATCATGTGAGGAAGAGTGTAAAGAACGAAGGGTAATGCCGTGCCATTTCATATACATTATCATGTAAGGAAGAGTGTAAAGAACAAAGGGTGATGTCGTGCCATTTCATATACATTATCATGTGAGGAAAGAGTGTAAAGCACGAAGGGTGATGCCGTGCCATTTCATATACATTACCATGTGAGGAAAGAGTGTAAAGCACGAAGGTTGATGTCGTGCCATTTCATTTATATTGTTATGCTTTTAATATTGTGAGGTCATGGCACGAAGAGTGTTTCCGTGCAGATGAGGATGAGGGGCATGCATTATGATGTGATATCTTTTTTCCATGTATACATTTCCGCCTTTACCTTGATTTGTCATTGTCGCCATTATACATTTTGTGTGATATGTTGTTATTGTCCCGTACTTGACCTCTATCTCAATTGTTGTTGTGTTGTCCATGTCTTTTACTTGCTTGACTTGCATATGCCATGCTTATTTCCTGATTTTATTATTATACTCATGTTATATCTATTCTGTTGTACCATAGTGTAAGTCTTCCACCATGCTAGTCCTTCATATCCTTACTTGTTAACTTGTGAAGATCATGTGTTTCCTTCTTCCTTGCTATATTGTACTTAGACCTCCATCATGCTAGTTAATTGAAATTATAACCCCTTTTCCCTAATTGTGGTCATTATCTATGTGCTCTCTACTTAGTCTTTTACTAATGTTCTTCTATACATTCTCGTGTATTATCAACGCTTGCATATTCCCTTCCTAGTCATTTCTGTTGTCGGTATTTCTATCATTTGGTTGGTATTGTTTTACACATATATGGTGAGGATGAGATAAATGCACGAAGGGTGTTGCTGTGTCGTTAGACTTGATGTCTTGAGTACTTTATCACCCTAATAAAGTATATGAGTTGATTGTTGTGGTTCATGGGATTTCGTTCTAAGGAAAGGGCTGGTTGAGATGTTGGAAACTGTTAAATTGTGATTCTTTTTTATACTCTTCTATTTCCTGTCACTGTCGTATTGGGTACTCTATTCTATTATTCTTCCTTTTGGTTATATTGCTAGTTTACATAATAGTGTTTATTAATGAGTATCTTTTAACTAAAAATCTCGTCACTACTTCGACGGGGTTAGTCAAGATACTTACCAGTACATGGGGTCGGTTGTACTGATACTGCACTTCTGCACACACTGTGCAGACTGTTGGAGCGGAGCTGCTGAAGAAGTCGGGAGCTGACTCAGAAGATGTTCGTGCATTCTCTATAGAAGCTGCCACTTGTCCTTGGTAGTGTTAGACATTATTAATCTGTTCATGTAGTTTTCAAATAGAATGTGTATTTATTCATACCAGCTTTGTATATTCTAAATCATAGAAGCTCATGAGTCGTACTACCAGTTCTTGAGAAGAGTTTGTAACATTCCAGATAAATCCTAATTAAATTTTCTATAAGTTTATTTAGTTTGTTTCTTTTGGTTGATTGGCTTACCTAGCAAGTCAAGTTAGGTGTCATCATGACCTGTGATTTTTTGGTCGTGACAAGGTGGTATCAGAGCCCTAGGTTTGTAGGTTCTACGATTCATGAGCAAGTTTCTAGTAGAGTCCTGCGGATCGGTATGATGACGTCCATATCTATATTCGGGAGTCTACAAGGCATTTAGGAAAAATTTCCCTTTCTTATTTCCTTATTGTGCGGTCTTGTTTCAGCTTGAAACCTATGACTTTGACTCCTCCCAATCGCTCATATGTGGTGTTGTGCACTCAGTATTCGTTATGTACCGATGATCGGTGATGCTGCAGATAGATTACGATGTGTTGTCTAGCTTCAGAAGCAGATGCAGTGTTAAATCTTCTAATCGTTCATTTGTGGTATGAGGCGGGTTCATATGTCTGGTTGGTAAGCACAGATTTGGGAACATTGGCTAGTTGCCTTGTTATTGTGACTAAGGTGGGTTCATGGCAAGGTGTCGATTTGAGTATAACCGGTGGGCCATCTCCTACATGATGAGTTTGGATCGTGTGAGGTTTTCATTCGGTAGAGTGCATATGTGATCATTTCAGAGTATTTGGGGAAGTTGTTTGACTATTGCAATGACGGGTAACCGCTTGTCAGAGTCTTCGGGGCGTTCTATGACCAGTATTGCATGAGTTTTTGAAGTATTCAGCTAAATAGTCATGCGGGATCGGGCATGCTTTGAAGATATGGTACCTTGGGTTGTTGATGGGGTGTTATATGGCTTCAATCTAAGTGGTGGAGTCTTCTAAAGACGATCGGATTGTAGGGTCATGGGCAGTATCAATTTCCAGACCGGGAGATTGCTTGGTTATTTCTTTGAATGGGCATATGCTGGTGTAGCACGGGTTTCTTGACGCGTATTAGCTATGTATCGAAGATCAGATTAAGATGAGTGGTTATCGAAAGGTTCTGGAAAGTTCCAGGTCTTATGTAGCCTTTAAGGGATTTTGGATTTGTCTACGGGTGGGCTTGAAAATGGAAGTGCATGGTAATTGGATCTTCAGTGTTTCCTTGTCAAGAAGAGTCTACATGTCAATGTTGGAGTGATGCAAGAAATGGCTTTGGGTTCCCAGGAAGTTCCCTTAGGGCGATCATATCGAATTGAGTTACTTTTGGGTTGGCAGTCTGCGTGACTCGATTGAGTTAGAGGCCATTGGTTCTGATTACTCGATTATGTATTCCTGAGTTCCGGAGAATTTATCATGGTTATGACCATTTTCGTAGTTGATATTTTCTACAGGTATGGAAGCTATATTTTGTGTGGTGGTGTTCTCCTGGATTGAGTTAAATGAAAGATTCTCGGGTGATGAGGTGTTCAATTTGCTTATGGTTCAGAGTTGACTATGAGACTTTCGTAGTGTTTTGAGTTATCATGTTAGAGACGATTCACCGTGTGGGTTTGAAAGGTTGCATGTACAAGGTTGCAGTTTAGTTTTGGAGGGAAGGATACGAGTTTTTGATATCTCGGACAATTTCGGGTGTTTGAAGTCTTGTTGGCACTATGGGATTCCCATCGAAGTAGAGTTCGCCTATTGGCAAGCACATTGTGTTTCGACTTATGGGTGATTCTCCATGAGATGATGGATTATGAATTACGTGTCAGCTATTTGAGAAGCCGTGTTGAGATTGGGTATGAAAATTCTTATATTCGTGAGGCTCAGAGACTGAATGTTCTTTTTGGCAGACTATTGCTTGATTGCGAGTTGTGAATGAGTATAGAAGATTGGGTGATTAATGGTAGGTGTTATAGAAAGGTTTCTATAGACTTTTGGAAGGTTTATTACATGTTTCAGGATGACCGGAATTTGGTTTGGGGATTATTTTGAGCACGGTGAGGGTGTGTAATCTGTATCAGACTGGATTTGCTTGCTCTTGCGTAGTTGTTTCCACATGTATATCATCGGGCGAAATGGATGTTATTCGCGCCTTGGTTTATGTTACATGTCTCTCTCTTATGCTACAGTGGGTTGTGAAGGTTACATGATTCTTCTCACGCATATTATGATTCGGTTTAGGTCTCATGGCACTGCGGGCGAGGTGGCCTTGTTATGTTGCTTATTTTATTGCACCACAGTTGTGCTTGTGTTTCTCAGTATTGTTTGTTCCTAATGATTTCCCCACAGTTATATTTTGTGCATTTTGTTGTGCTCAATGTTAACGCACATGTGATCGGTGCGCCCGAGTATTATGGCTCGAGGGATACCCTGTATGGATTGATATGATGGGATCGGGTTACACGCCGCAATGGTACAGTGATGAAATGTGGCTCCTTATTTCTATTTCGTGTGTTTTTCTTTCACTTTGTTGATAATAGTTCATAGTAAAATGCTAAAATTTCCTTGCCTGCTTAACTTGCTTAGTAGTTTTCTTATTTAGTTTTCTTACTGTTATCTGTCATATCTGAATTATTACTTGGTAGTGTACGGAACTGGGTTATGTGTGGATCCATATGTTTATTGTTGAAGCTTGTCGGTGCGGCTGCTCGTATTGGCTGAGATGAGGTTTCTAGGCCTGAGGTTTGCGCTATTGTATTGGGATGAGGAAGGTTTGGAAGAATAACACTATATTTGTTGAGGATGTGGACAATAGCCCTAGTCGGGCGAGTGAGTTTCTTGGCTTATTGATCAGATGAGTGGTTAAACGGTTATGCGTGTTTCTTTCATAACCGGTAGGGTATGAAGGTTCTGAATGAGGTTCTAATCTATATGAGATTTGTTATCGGCGCCAGATTTATTTTTGGCGGTAATGGTGGTCAGTAGTCCCTACTGTGAGTGTCATGATTTGGTACAACTGGTTCAGACTTATATAGTATCTGGTTATGGGATTCGGGTCTTGTAATGAATTCTGGATGATAGAGATTGAGTTCTAAGGTTTAAGGACCAAGGTCGAAATAAGGATCTCTAGTTATGTTGCGTTGGAAGGCTTATGCTGATCAGGGTGACGTGGGGATCCCCCAGGGTTTATGGCTAGTAAGGTTACACCGTGATTTGGTAGCTTTGAAAAGACTCCTGGCACGTTCGAAGACGAACGTGTGTGTAAGTGGTGGAGAATGTGACGACCCGACAGGTCGTTTTGAGTATCTGCACTTCGCTCGGTATTTTGACGGCTCGTGTATCTCCGTGCTATATTATGGGACTTGTTGGTATGTTTGGACGTGGTCCCAAGGGCTCGGGTGAGTTTTAGATAAGTTTGGGCTGCATTGCGCTCGTTTTTCTTATGTTTCGACGTCGTTTCTTCAAGCATGAATGATACCACATTAAGCAAACGAACTCTGATTTCTGTTTTGATTGAAGCATTAGATCTGTATCGTAATTACAGAGTCATAGCAAAAAAGAATCGTCGAATTGGACATCGTATGAGGAATTTATGGTCATTTTACTAAATTTTGGGTTACTAGATTTTTCAGATTAATTACGAAATTGCCACTGACGGCGTATTTAAAAATCTACAATAGTTGCAACTATTAAAACCTACATATCTCATTCATTATAAGGTCAAATTGAGTGATTCAAAATCCTAACTTGAATATAATTTCACAAAGAATCTATTGGAGGCATAAAAAGTGAGTTTCGGGATCGTTTGGCATAAGAAACGAGGCAGAATAACTGGCAGAAAATATATAAAACTAAGGTTTGTTCATTTGGTCATATTTTGAGTTGGGGAGCTCGAATTTGGACGATTTTGGAGGGGATTTTCACCATATGGATTGGGGTAAGTGTTCTCTACTCGGTTTTGGTTATATTTCATGAATCCATCTTCATTTTTGTGATTTGATTGATGATTTCAAAGTGAAATTTGGGGGTTTTTTCCTAAAGTTTCATAATATGAATTTTTGAGTTTTGAACATCGATTTGGAGTCGGAATTGAGTGAAACTAGTATGGTTGAACTCGTTATTTAATGGGTTTTCGGATTTTGTGAGTTTTATCGGGTTCCGAGGCGTGGGTCCGGGTGTGATTTTTGGCCGGATTTGGGATTTGATATAGGATTCGATCTTTATCATTTGGAATTGTTTTCTTGTGCTTTAATTGATGTATTTGAGTTTCTTTTGGCTAATTTTCAGATGTTCGGAGGTCACTACGCGCGTGATGGCATTTTGGAGCATCGCTTGGCTTGCTCGGTATTGTAATTGACTTGTTCGAGTTAAGTGTTTTACCTAACATTGTTGAGGGAATTTTTCCTCCTAATTGCTATTGTTTGCCACATGCGGGGGTGATACATATATGAGATTAAGACCATATATGTATGTGCCGGGATTAACCATGCTCGGGGGTAGATTGTGCTATAATTGTATTTTGTAGAATTTCGTAATTTCCTTAATTCATGCCTTACTTGTTTTACCGATATTAAGAACGTAGTATAAAATTTTAGTAATCAAGACTTAGCCTAATATCACTTGATCAAATTTGATAGAATTCTGAGAATACATTTATGTGTCTAGTTTAGTTCATCTTTATGCGTAATCACTACTACCTTGCTACGGTTGATATTTGAGGTGCTGGATTTTATACTTGTGTTACTGATAAAATGTGAAATATGTGAAAGTACTTGAATGGTACGGCCCTTGAGCGCTTATTGAATCACTGTTGGCTTATAAATTCAGTGATTTAAATATGTTGATATTATTTATTTCAACACTCTTCTCGATGTTATTTACACTTCCTGCATTGCCATTTTATTGTTATTCATATGCTTGGTGAGGAAGAGTGTAAAGCACGAAGGGTGATGTCGTGCCATTGTTTATATTCATTATCATGTGAGGAAGAGTGTAAAGCACGAAAGGTGATGCCGTGTCATTTATTATATCATTATCATGTGAGGAAGAGTGTAAAGCACGAAGGGTGATGCCGTGCCATTTCATATACATTATCATGTGAGGAAGAGTGTAAAGCACGAAGGGTGGTGTCGTGCCATTTCATATACATTATCATGTGAGGAAGAGTGTAAATCACGAAGGGTGATGCCGTGCCATTTCATATACATTATCATGTGAGGAAAGAGTGTAAAGCAAGAAGGGTGATGTCGTGCCATTTCATGTACATTACCATGTGAAGAAAGAGTGTAAAACACGAAGGGTGATGCCGTGCCATTTCATTTATGTTGTTATGCTTTTAATATTGTGAGGTCATGGCATGAAGGATGTTTCCATGCAGGTGAGGATGAGGGGCATGCATTATGATGTGATATCTGTTTTCCATGTATACATTTCCGTCTTTACCTTGATTTGTCATTGTCGCCATTATACATTTTGTGTGATATGTTATTATTGTCCTGTCTTGACCTCTATCTCAATTGTTGTTGTGTTGTCCATATATTTTACTTACTTGACTTGCATATGCCATGCTTATTTCCTGATTTTATAATTATACTCATGTTATATCTATTATGTTGTTCCATAGTGTAAGTCTTCCACCATGCTAGTCCTTCATGTCCTTACTTGTTAACTTGTGAAGATCATGTGTTTCCTTCTTGCTTGTTATATTGTACTTAGACATCCATCAACAACGAACCCAGTTTGGTCCCAACATGTGGGGTCTGGGGAAAGTAGTTTGTACGCAGACCTTACCCCTACCTAATGCAAGTAGAGAGGTTATTTCCAATAGACCCTCGACTTAGGAAGGGCAAGAAGAAGAAGAAGAGGGAAGCAAGGAATAAGAAAAAAAAGATAATAATAATAATAATAATAAAAATAAAAAATAACAAAAAACATAATAAGAATAAACAGTATCCAATAATAGCAACACATAATACAATACTTGAGGCGAACAAAAACACATACCGTAATAAAAATCAAAGAACATCCTCGACCTATCGGTGAATACTATAAACTACCTACTAACCTTCTACCTTAATCCTCGACTTCCACACCCTCCTATCAAGTGTCATGTCCTCAGTGAGCTGAAGCAGCGCCATGACCTGCCTAATCACTTCTCCCCAGTACTTCTTAGGCCTACCTCAACCCCTTCTCACACTCTCCATGGCCAACCTTTCACACCTCTTGACAGGGGCATCAATGCTTCTTCTCCTAACGTTTCCGAACCATCTCATCCGCGACTCCCGCATCTTGTTCTCCACGGAGGCTACTCCCATTATGTCCCGGATAGCTTCATTCTTAATTCTATATCGCCTGGTACACCCGCACATCCATCTCAACATTCTCATCTCTGCTATTCTCATCCTCTACACGTGGGAGTTCTTGTCTGGCCAACACTCATCCCCATACAGCATAGCGGGTCGAACAACCACTCGATAAAACTTACCCTTAAGTCTTAACGACACTTTCTTATCACATAAAACATCGGAAGAGAGCCTCCATTTCATCCACCCCGCTCCGATGCGATGTGTAACATCTTCATTAATCTACCCGTTACCCTGGATAATAGACCCGAGATACTTAAAACTCGCTTTCTTGGGGATAACTTGAGCATCAAGCTTAACCTCTACGTATGCATCATAGGTCTCGCTGAATTTGCACTCCAAGTATTCTGTCTTGGTTCTACTCAGTTTGAAACCTTTAGACTCCAAGGTCTGTCTCCAAACCTCCAACATCGCGTTAACTCCGCTAAGCGTCTCGTCAATCAACACTATATCATCAGCAAATAGCATGCACCAAGGTACCTCCCCTTGGATGTGATGCGACAGTACATCCATCGCCAAGGAAAACAAAAATGGGCTAAGAGCCGATCCCCGGTGCAACCTTACCACCATAGGGAAATGGTCAGAGTCACCACCCACAGTCCTCACCCGAGTCTTAGCATCATCATACATATCCTTAATCACCCGAATGTACGCTTCCGGAACGCTGCTAACCTCTAAACACCTCCACAGGACCTCCCTTGGAACTTTATCGTATGCCTTCTCAAGGTCGATAAACACCATATGTAGATCTTTCTTCCTTTCCATGTACTGCTCCACTAATCTCCTTACCAGATGAATCATTTCCGTAGTTGAACGCCTCGGCATGAGTCCAAACTGATTCTCAAAAATAGACACGCACTTCCTCACCCTGGCCTCCACCACTGATGCGTGGCTAGAATTCATGGTTTAACAAGTTATATGTCTTACATTTTATGTGCGTTAATGATAGAAATACACTTTTTTGTGCATAATAGATTCTATTTCATATGTAGGTGCATTGGAGATGGAAACCGAGCTAAATGATGCATGAACATTGAAAATACGCTCAAGAGTCGAAAAGGAGTACCCGGACGTTTTGGCCTTAAAGCCAGGCCAACCGGGCGTTAGTGGGGCGTTTGCCCCTAAAGCCAGGGTCATCCTGGCGTTAGTGGTGCGTTAGAGCCCTAAAGCCAGGTCTGCCCTGGCTTTAAGGGGGCGTTTGATCCCAAACGCCTG